>NW_025567991.1:0-45000 GCF_020424385.1 Procambarus clarkii
GGTCTCCCATAAAGGTTCCTCTCATAAAGGTTCCTCCCATAAAGGTTCCTCTCATAAAGGTTCCTCCCATAAAGGTTCCTCCCATAAAGGTTCCTCCCGTAAAGGTTCCTCCCATAAAGGTTCCTCCCGTAAAGGTTCCTCCCGTAAAGGTTCCTCCCATAAAGGTTCCTCCCGTAAAGGTTCCTCCCGTAAAGGTTCCTCCCGTAAAGGTTCCTCCCATAAAGGTTCCTCCCGTAAAGGTTCCTCCCGTAAAGGTTCCTCCCGTAAAGGTTCCTCCCGTAAAGGTTCCTCTCATAAAGGTTCCTCCCATAAAGGTTCCTCTCATAAAGGTTCCTCCCATAAAGGTTCCTCTCATAAAGGTTCCTCCCATAAAGGTTCCTCTCATAAAGGTTCCTCCCATAAAGGTTCCTCTCATAAAGGTTCCTCCCATAAAGGTTCCTCTCATAAAGGTTCCTCCCATAAAGGTTCCTCTCATAAAGGTTCCTCCCATAAAGGTTCCTCCCATAAAGGTTCCTCTCATAAAGGTTCCTCCCATAAAGGTTCCTCTCATAAACGCCGGGTTTGAAAAGGTGGAGAAGTTTGCAGCGAGGGTCGTCGTCCCAGAGCTGCGAGGGTCGTCGTCCCAGAGCAGCGAGGGTCGTCGTCCCAGAGCTGCGAGGGTCGTCGTCCCAGAGCTGCGAGGGTCGTCGTCCCAGAGCAGCGAGGGTCGTCGTCCCAGAGCTGCGAGGGTCGTCGTCCCAGAGCTGCGAGGGTCGTCGTCCCAGAGCAGCGAGGGTCGTCGTCCCAGAGCAGCGAGGGTCGTCGTCCCAGAGCAGCGAGGGTCGTCGTCCCAGAGCAGCGAGGGTCGTCGTCCCAGAGCTGCGAGGGTCGTCGTCCCAGAGCTGCGAGGGATGAGGTACGAAGCCAGACTGAAGGAACTAAGCCTGACGACGCTAGAAGGGAGGAGGGAGACGGGAGACATGATACAGAAGTATAAAATACTTAGAGGGATTCACAAGGCGGAAGGAGAGGAACTGTTTATAATGAATAACAACAGAACAAGGGGGCAGGGACGGCAGCTTGAGAGACAGTTGTCGTAGAGATATTAGAAAGTTTCTTTTGGCGTAATGGGTAGTAAATGGAATGACTTAAAGGAGCAGGTTATAGAGGCTAACTCCATTAGTAACTTTAAAAACAGGTGTGATAGGGAAATAGGTCGGGAATCATTGCATTAGATAACCAACGGCTAGAAAAGCGGGGTCCAGAGCTAAAGCTCGATTATGTAGGTACAAACCGGCCGGCACGCTGGACATGTGATCCTGTGGTCCCGGGTTCGATCCCGGGCGCCGGCGAGAAACAATGGGCAGAGTTTTTTCACCCTATGCCCCTGTTACCTAGCAGTAAATAGGCACCTGGGAGTTAGTCAGCTGTCACGGGCTGCTTCCTGGTGTGTGTGATGTGAAAAATAAGAAGTAGTAGTTAGTAACAGTTGATTGACAGTTGAGAGGCGGGCCGAAAGAGCAGAGCTCAACCCCCGCAAACACAACTAGGTGAATACACATAGGGGTTCTGATAGCTGAGTAGACAGCGCTCTGGTCTCCTAATTCTATGGTCCGGGTTCGATCCTCGGTTTAGGCGGAAACAAATGGGCAGAGTTTCTTTCACCCTGATGGCCTTGTTTACCTAGCAGTAAATAGGTACCTGGGAGTTAGACAGCTGCTACAGGCTACTTCCTGGGTGTGAGTGAGTGTGTTACATATAAATATATAGAGGAAAAATTAGATTTGTTAGAAAGGCGGGGCCCAAGAGCTAATAGCTCGAATCTGCAGATACAAATAGTAAGTACAGAGAGACAATTATAAGAAGCGTGTAGTGTTGTAACACAGGAAACATTACAACATTTTCTCCACTTGAAAGTGTTCCCGGGAGTATTATGTAGAGAACACCCGCCACGGCAGGTGTTGGCCGGCGCCTCACGCACCACATGTGTTCCTGCCCCCTTCCCCCCCCCCCCCAGGACCCTCACACATATTTATGTCCTCTTTTGGAACAGACATTATCAAATCCTTCCGTTTATTTTAATCTGATACACTTTGGTTAAAACTTTACCTTTAACTTCTCGCAAATAAAACTTTTTCTTGAAAAAAAAAAGATTCATTATTTCGTTTTTGTAATTCAATCATTTTACTTTTGTGAATTACTGAAACAGACGTCAGAAGTGTTAGTGGATGATAGGCGTCTTAAGCTTCCTGGACCCGCCTCCTGCTTCTGTACAAGACTCATGGGTCTAAGTTTGGTACACGCTCTCTGAAGGTTAGTAACCCCTGCGCTGGGGGCTAGGTGGCGGGCGCGTGGTGGCTGGGCCTAGGGGCTAGGTGGCGGGCACGTGGTGGCTGGGCCTAGGGGCTAGGTGGTAGGCACGTGGTGGCTGGGCCTAGGGGCTAGGTGGCGGGCACGTGGTGGCTGGGCCTAGGGGCTAGGTGGCAGGCACGTGGTGGCTGGGCCTAGGGGCTAGGTGGTAGGCACGTGGTGGCTGGGCCTAGGGGCTAGGTGGCGGGCACGTGGTGGCTGGGCCTAGGGGCTAGATGGTAGGCACGTGGAGGCAGGGCCTAGGGGCTAGGTGGTAGGCACGTGGAGGCTGGGCCTAGGGGCTAGGTGGTAGGCACGTGGTGGCTGGGCCTAGGGGCTAGGTGGCAGGCACGTGGTGGCTGGGCCTAGGGGCTAGGTGGTAGGCACGTGGTGGCTGGGCCTAGGGGCTAGGTGGCAGGCACGTGGTGGCTGGGCCTAGGGGCTAGGTGGTAGGCACGTGGCGGCTGGGCCTAGGGGCTAGGTGGCAGGCACGTGGTGGCTGGGCCTAGGGGCTAGGTGGCAGGCACGTGGTGGCTGGGACTAGGGGCTAGGTGGCGGGCACGTGGAGGCTGGGCCTAGGGGCTAGGTGGTAGGCACGTGGAGGCTGGGCCTAGGGGCTAGGTGGTAGGCACGTGGTGGCTGGGCCTTGGGGCTAGGTGGCAGGCACGTGGTGGCTGGGCCTAGGTGGTAGGCACGGGGTGGCTGGGCCTAGGGGCTAGGTGGCAGGCACGTGGCGGCTGGGCCTAGCGGCTAGGTGGCGGGCACGTGGTGGCTGGGCCTAGGGGCTAGGTGGCAGGCACGTGGTGGCTGGGCCTAGGGGCTAGGTGGCAGGCACGTGGTGGCTGGGCCTAGGGGCTAGGTGGCGGGCACGTGGCGGCAGGGCCTAGGGGCTAGGTGGCGGGCACGTGGCGGCTGGGCCTAGGGGCTAGGTGGCGGGCACGTGGCGGCTGGGCCTAGGGGCTAGGTGGCGGGCACGTGGCGGCAGGGCCTAGGGGCTAGGTGGCGGGCACGTGGCGGCTGGGCCTAGGGGCTAGGTGGCGGGCACGTGGCGGCAGGGCCTAGGGGCTAGGTGGTAGGCACGTGGCGGCTGGGCCTAGGGGCTAGGAGGCAGGCACGTGGCGGCTGGGCCTAGGGGCTAGGTGTCGGGCACGTGGCGGCTGGGCCTAGGGGCTAGGAGGCAGGCACGTGGCGGCTGGGCCTAGGGGCTAGGTGGCAGGCACGTGGCGGCTGGGCCTAGGGGCTTGGTGGCAGGCACGTGGTGGCTGGGCCTAGGGGCTAGGTGTCGGGCACGTGGCGGCTGGGCCTAGGGGCTAGGAGGCAGGCACGTGGCGGCTGGGCCTAGGGGCTAGGTGGCAGGCACGTGGCGGCTGGACCTAGGGGCTTGGGGCTAGGAGAGAGAAGTTGGACGCCGCCAGAGAAGGTGGAGACAACATTTGAACAGATGGAGTGAGAAAGTTGGCCGGTGGCTGTCTGGGAGGTGGGTGAGTCGCGTGTGGCGATGGGGTGGGCGGTAGTGGTGGCCGTGGGCGGTAGTGGTGGGCGGTAGGGGTGGGCGTGGGCAGTAGGGGTGGCCGTGGGCGGTAGGGGTGGTCGTGGGCGGTAGGGGTGGGCGTGGGCAGTAGGGGTGGCCGTGGGCGGTAGTGGTGGGCGTGGGCGGTAGTGGGCAGGAGTAGGGGGAAGGGCGTGTGTCAGAGTGTGCTGTTAGGCTTGTGGGCACCAAGAAATAGATTTAGTAATATACGTTGTTGTTGTTGTTGTTATAGATTCAGCTACTCGAAACAAGTTCCAAGTAGCACGGGCTATGGTGAGCCCGCAGTGGACTTACCTGGCACAAGAGCGGTGCAGTGTGTAATATACGTCCGTGAAGTATTGGGTTATACTCCCGTTGAGAGCCACCTCGTCCGCTCCCTCTCACCTGTACACTGCTCCCACAGTCGACTGATTGATGAAGATTAAGCTACCCAAAAGGTGGCACGGGCATGAATAGCCCGTAAGTGGTGGCCCTTTTGAGCCATTACCAGTATCAATAGATTCTGGAGATCTGTGGAGGTGCAACTGCACCCTGCGTGACGGGAGATGTCTCCCGTCGTCCCACAGTCAGTGTCTGTGTCCTTATATCTCCGGGGATCGATTGATTGGTAAAGATTAAGTCAGCCAAGAGGTGGGACGGGCATAATAGGCGGTAAGTGGAGGCTCTCTGGAGCCATGACCAGTAGCAGTAGCTGATACTGGAGATGTGTGGCTGGATGAGGTCTTCATGGTCGCTCACAGTTCATGGCCCGCACCACCTGGGTCGCCAGGTTGCAGGTCAGTGTACAAGACCAAGCTTTATACCGCAACACCTCGCTAGTTTGGTACCATCACCAGCGTCGTCCTTTTCCAGCAATGGCAGTTGTCCGTCTAGGAATTTGCGGTAGAATTCTGGATGGCGGTATTGTTTCTTCAGTATTGTGAGGTCAGTGTAGGAGTTCATGGTACTGACGTGGACATACATGGGGTGCGGGTATTTGTTCTGGCTGATTATCTTGCTACATTTGTGGGCCAATTTTCGTCTGGTGTGTCGCCAATGAACTCGCTGGGCGTAATAAAGATAACATTGCAAGTATTTTTGTCTTCGTCCTCGTCGTCGGTCGCAAGGTCATTCTCGGTGAGGTCGGTGGTGGCTCTGGAGAGCCTCCTGGGGTTACGGTGGTCCATCGTCGTCTTCGGATGTGATGTCTTCGTTGGCAGGACTGCGGTTGTGGGGCCAGTTGTGGGGTCAGACGCCGGGCCGGCAGCGGCTGGAGGAGCTGGGAGGTCACCGTCGGTAGTTCATTTGCGGTGAGCAGCCGGTTGACGGTGTGTGGACATTTAGGTTGACGTCGTTGTCCACCAATATGTTGGCGAGGTGTAGAAGTACCGGTAGCAGGGGTGTTGTTGGTGGTAACCGCAGACTTGGTTGGTGGTAGCGAGGGCTGCGGAAGTGAGGGACCAGGAGGTGGTGAGGTACCAGCAGCTTCCCCAGGTGTGTTCTCGGGCACGGCCGGGAAAGCAGACATAGGCAAGTTGGCTGGCTGAGGTGAGGTAGTGTTTGTCGTCATCTTCTTTATTTCCTCCTCCCGGTGTAAAGTCATGTGAAACTGCAGTGTGCGGGGCCATTGTAGAGTAGGCAGCGTCGGTGAGAGGATGTGTAGGCCGTGCAGTGGTGCTCCCGGGCGCAGATACTGCATTGGATAGAGTGACACCCATCACGGAACCAACCAATGGAACTGGATAGACATTTCAGTTAACGAAACATAAGAATATAGGAAATCGCAAAGGCCCATGGCCCACAGGAAGCGGCTCCTGTCCACCCAAACTCTGTCACATAGATGTCTAGCCATCGGCTGAGACACTCCCGCGATGCATCTCTATCACTGGCTATTTTGTTCCATAAAGCAGCAACTCTGTTGTGCTTTTAAATTATAGCTTAATAAAAACTAACTCATTTTTTTTTGCCCACACACACATACACACACACACACACACACACACACACACACACACACACACACACACACACACACACACACACACACACACACACACACACACAGGAAGCAGCTCCGTAACAGCTGTCTAACACCCAGGTACCTATTTACTGCTAGGTAACAGGGGCATCCAGGGTGAAAGAAACTTTGCCTATTTGTTTCTGCCTGGTCCGGGAATCGAACCCAGGCCACAGAATTACGAGGCCTGCGCGCTATCCGCTCAGCTACCAGACCCCTGTGTGTCTGTGTGTGTGTATGTGTGTGTGTGTGTGTGTGTGTGTGTCTGTGTGTGTGTCTGTGTGTGTGTTCTTAGACCCGTACACTGCTGACATCATCCTGTGTATGTGTGTGTGTGTGTGTGTGTATTTACTATTTGTGTCTGCAGAATCGAGCTATTACCTTTTGGATTCCGCCTTCTAACCAATCTATTTTTCCTCTAATATATCTACATGTATTTCTTTCTAATACACACACACACACACACACACACACACACACACACACACACACACACACACACACACACACACACACACACACACACACACACACACACACACACACACACACACACACACACACACACACACACACACACACACACACACACACACACACACACAACACACACACACACACACACACACACACACACACACACACACACACACACACACATACACACACACACACACATACACACACACACACATTGAGCTCAAGCTCAACCCCCCACAAACACAATTAGGTGAGTACACAGCCTCAGGAATCAGCCCGTAGCAGCTGTCTAACTTCCAGGTATCTATTTACTGCTAGGTGAACAGGTGCATCAGAGTGGAAGAAACTCTGGCCTATGAATAAGCTCGCCTTAACTGAGAAGTGATCCCGTGTGCGAACTTCTGGCAGGTTATACAGGACCATTTCACTCACTTTATATATAAAGTGAATGAAATGATCACGTCTAATATGTAGTGTGAATGGCTGGGCACCACGACACACACTGAGATGTTGGGTATTTATCTAGCCACTGAGTACCTTAAGCTCAGTGGTGGAGGAGTGATAATTTGTGACTGTAAACGTGCTCTGCAGTCCCTAAATAACCCATCACAATTACTGTATGAAGTAGCTTGTAATATTATATGGTATGTCATTTTTGCTAATGCTAATTACTTTTGTATAAAATTTGTGTGGATCCCATCGCATAACGGAATTGGAAAGCATGACTTTGTATGCAGGCGATGAGTCACAATAACGTGGCTGAAGTATGTTGACCAGACCACACACTAAAAATTGAAGGGACGACGACGTTTCGGTCCGTCCTGGACCATTCTCAAGTCGATTGTCGATCACAATCGACTTGAGAATGGTCCAGGACGGACCGAAACGTCGTCGTCCCTTCAATTTCTAGTGTGTGGTCTGGTCAACATGACTTTGTAGATTGATCAGCCAATGAGGCTGCATGAAAGAAAACATGGATTATGACTGGACTATCTAATGCAATTATAAGAAACATACAAATTAAAGAAATTTATTCAGATTTAGAAGAACTAAGAAATGCCCAGAGACCTGAAAGCGGCAATATTAAAAGTTATGACAACTTTTGTAATAATAGGTATTTGTATGGTCAGCACAGTAACCGGACCAGGCAATGTGATGAAGTCATTGTGATAGTTCGCCTTGGCTATAGGCACATCTGGCAGGTTAGTGAGGCTGAGCCACTACCAGAATATTCAGATTGTAAACTCTGTTTACAATCTGAATATTCAATATTCAGATTGTAAACAATATTTACATTATTTACAATAGTTTAGACCTATTGTCTAGTGTATGAGCCTCAGTCCTGTGTGACAGTGAATACACCTATTATCCTCACTCTAATAAGACCTAATTTAATTAATGAGATTAGGCAAAACTGTAAAAATAATTGTGTCAATAAAGATGGTAATTAATACCTGCTACAGTCTCAAGAGACAGTGAGAGTGTAAATCGTTCTCTTTCCTCCCCCCCCCCACGGAGGTAGGAGGAGGTGGAGGGGCGGGAGAGGGGGGGGGGGGGAGGGGGGAGCGTATTTATCAAGTGAAGGCACCAAGCCGGGAAGACTTTTTGTTGTTGCTGTTGGTTTAAGATTCAGCTACTGGGAACGAAATGTTGCAAGTAGCACCGGCTATGGTGAGCCCGTAGTGGACTTACCTGGCACAGCAGCGGGGCAAGTAGCACGGGCTATGGTGAGCCCGTAGTGGACTTACCTGGCACAGCAGCGGGGCAAGTAGCACGGGCTATGGTGAGCCCGTAGAGGACTTACCTGGCACAGCAGCGGGGCAAGTAGCACGGACTATGGTGAGCCCGTAGTGGACTTACCTGGCACAGGAACGGAGCAAGTAGCACGGACTATGGTGAGCCCGTAGTGGACTTACCTGGCACAGGAGCGGGGCAAGTAGCACGGGCTATGGTGAGCCCGTAGTGGACTTACCTGGCACAGGAGCGGGGCTGAAAAAGCCCGGGAAGATTATTTTCCAGCTTCTGGGCATATAAGAGTCGAGTATGGGGGTGGTGGGGGGGAGGGTAGAGAGGGGGATGACAAGAGAGGGGGTGATGGTGGAGGGTGATGAGTGCGGTGACTGCTCCTGCCACAACCTCACCATATTGTCTCTTACCTTCCAGACCACCGTCGAGGCGTGTCCCAGGCGTGTGTGGAGAGACGCAGGTGCTGCTACACAGGTAGGTGTCCAGTGCTCCCTGGGTGTGTACACGCTCACACCTGTACCCTCACTCACACCTCTCAACTGTGGAGCCACACTCCATCACATCTCCGCACGCACAACTCTTACACCTCTACTCTGATGTGTGTGTGTGTGTGTGTGTGTGTGTGTGTGTGTGTGTGTGTGTGTGTGTGTGTGTGTGTGTGTGTGTGTGTGTGTGTGTGTGTGTGTGTGTGTGTGTGTGTATTCACCTAGTTGTGCTTGCGGGGGTTGAGATCTGCTCTTTCGGCCCGCCTCTCAGCTGTCAATCAACTGTTACTAACTACTATTTTTTCCACACCCCCCCCCCCCCCCAGGAAGCAGCTTCGTAACAGCTATCTAACTCCCAGGTACCTATTTACTGCTAGCTAACAGGGGCATCAGGGTGAAAGAAACTTTTCCCGTTTGTTTCTGCCTGATCCGGGAATCAACCCAGGGCTACAGGATTACGAGTCCTGCACGCTGTCCGCTGTCCCTTACATACGCCGCTGATGTTATTCTTTTTTGTGTGCTTCAGGAGACAGGTTTGGTGTGATATCAACTCCTAGATCTTTCTCTCTGTCCGTTTCATGAAGGACTTCATCTCCTATTCTGTATCCTGTGTCTGGCTTCCTGTTTCCACTGCCTATTTTCATTACCTTACATTTACTCGGGTCGAACTTTAGTAGCCATTTGTTGGACCATTCATTCAGTTTGTCTAGGTCATCTTGTAGCCTCATACTATCTTCCTCTGTTTAAATCATTTTCATAATTTTTGCATCATTAGCAAACAATGAAAGGAACGATTCTATACGCTCTGGGAGATTATTTACATATATCAGAAACTGTATAGGTCCAAGGACTGACCCCTGCGGGGCTCCACTGGCGACACCTCGCCAATCTGAGACCTCACCCCTCACACTGACTGACTGTCTTTTGTTGCTTAGGTACTCCCTTATCCAACGGAGTACCTTCCCTTTCACTCCAGCTTTTTCACTAGCCTCTTGTATGGTACTGTATCAAAGGCTTTCTGGCAATCCAAAAATATGCAGTCTGTCCACCCCTCTCTTTCTTGCCTGATTTTTGTTGCCTGGTCGTAGAATTGAATTAGCCCTGTGAGGCAGGACCTGCCATCCCTGAACCCATGTTGATGCGGTGTTACAAAGTTCTTTCGCTCCATATGTTTCACTAACTTTTTCGCACAATCTTCTCCATCAGCTTGCATGGTATGCAGGTTAGGGGACACTGGCCTGTAGTTCAGTGCCTCCTGTCTATTCCCCTTCTTGTATATCGGGACTATATTAGCCGTCTTCCAAATTGTTGGCAATGCTCCTGTTACCAGTGATTTGTTGTACACCATGGAGAGTGGCAGGCACAGAGCTTCTGTTCCTTCCTTTAGTATCCATGGTGAAATTCCATCCTGGCCTATAGTCTTTTCATGTCCAATTCTAGCAGATGCTTAACCCCCCCCCCTGGTAATCACAAACTCCTCTAGTGGTGTCTGGTTTGATATTCCCTCTCTTATCTCTGGAATTTCTCCTTGCTCTAAGGTGAAGACCTCCTGGAATTTCGTATTGAGTTCTTCGCACACTTCCTTGTCGTTTGTTGTGAATCTGTCTGCCACTATCCTTAATTTCATTACCGGTTCCTTTACTGTTGTTTTTCTCGTGATGTGACTGTGCAGCAATTTAGGCTGAGTCTGCCTTGCTTGTTATGTCATTTTCATATTGTCACCCTGCTTCCCTTCTTACCCTGACATACTCATTCCTGGCACTGTGGTATCTTTCTCTGTTCTCTATTGTCCTGTTATTTCAATAGTTTCTTTTACTTAGTTTCTCTGCTATTTTACATCTCTGATTAAACCATGGGTTTCTTGTCTCCATTTATTTTTTTTCTTTTTGGACTGGGACAAACTTGTCTGCTGCGTCCTTACACTTCTGCGTGATGTAGTCCATCATGTCTTGGGCCGTCTTTCACCTGAGCCCTGTTTCCCATGCTATATCTGTTAGAAATTTTCTTATCTCCTCAGAGTTTCCCTTCTGGAATGCCAGCCATTTGTTTTCTGGGCCTTTCCTTGAGTACCTTAATCCTACTTCGACCAGGTATTCAAACATCAGTACACTGTGATCACTCATTTCCACTGGGGCTTCGAAACCAATTTCACTGATGTGGGAGTCGTTCAGAGTAAATACTAGGTCAAATCTCGCTGGTTCATCGTTGCCTCTCATTCTTGTGGCATCCCTAACATGCTAACTTAAAACGTTTCTTGTCGCCACTTCCAACAGTTTAGCTCCCCCATGTTTCCTCACCTCTATGAGGTTCTTTGTTTTCCCAGTCTATCCTTCCATGATTGAAGTCCCCCATGATGACCAGATGGGGTAAATTTCTACAGGCGGTAGCAGCTGTTCTCTCAATTATATTATTAATCGCCATGTTGTTTCTGTCATACTCTTGACTGGGTCTTCTGTCATTTGGTGGAGGGGTATATATTACTGCTGCTGCTACTCTTGGTCATCCCATCGTCATGGTGCTTATTATGGAGTATCTGAACTGCTCGCAGCCTGGAATAATAATTTCCTCGTAACTCTATTCCTTTCTCTTCAGGGTATGGGGGTGAGGGGGGGGGGGGACCAAGACAACACCCCGAGACCACTAATACACGGGAACCCCACAAAACAGTCACACCTCCCACAAAAGTGTATCATCTTTAACAAAAGAGTGTCACCCGCCACAAAAGTGTATCATCTTTAACAAAAGAGTGTCACCCGCCACAAAAGTGTCCCCCCCACAATAGTGTCACCCCCCACAATAGTGTCACCCCCCACAAAAGTGTCCCCCCCACAATAGTGTCACCCCCCACAATAGTGTCACCCCCCACAAAAGTGTCCCCCCACAATAGTGTCACCCCCACAATAGTGTCACCCCCCACAATAGTGTCACCCCCCACAAAAGTGTCCCCCCCACAATAGTGTCACCCCCCACAAAAGTGACCCCCCCACAATAGTGTCACCCCCCACAATAGTGTCCCCCCACAATAGTGTCACCCCCCACAAGAGTATCTCCCCCCCCCCACAAAAGTCTCTCACCTGCCACAGCAGTGAGAGAGGGGTTGAGAGGCCGGCCTCTCCCCATCATGGAGACCATGACAGGTCTTGACAAGACAACACTCTGAGAACACTACAATATATTCCAGTAATGGTGAGTATAGCGTGATGTATCTGGCTACCGCAGCGGCGCCCTCCTATGTCATATGATCACGCTCCAGTTACTCTCAATATATAATGTGAAATTTGAACACTTACCTGAAATTTTGTAATGGGGTGGTGGTGGTGGTGGGTGTTGTTGTGGTTGTGGTGGTGGTTGTGGTGAAGAGTGAGGAGGAGAGGATGGTGGGTAACCAGCGTATTAGTGGTTGAGATGCAAGTCTGGCCCTGACCATGCCCTCAGACCTTGGCAACGCCCCTAGGAGAGCGTCAGGGTGTAGCTCAAAACTTTCCATAATAAGCCCAAGTGTGGGTTTATATCCAACGTTATTATGTGAGTAACAAGACATTACCGTTACTTATTCACACGGAATGTTCTACGCCAGTTTGTGTCATCATATGAGTATCTTTACTCCTCTAACAATGTGTAAATTATATTCTCACATCAGCCAATGACAAGAAGATTGGCCTACACCGTGAACCCGGGTGTGAGAGCCTCGCCAGAGGTCTGACCAGAGGTCTGACCAGAGGTCTCACCAGAGGTCTCACCAGAGGTCTCACCAGAGGTCTCACCAGAGGTCTCACCACAGGTCCGGAGATTAGCGTTATTACCCTTCCCACACGAGAGGACATTAGACATGCACGTGTGTCACAGTGGAGGAGCCACGTGAGACTTCCCACAGTGGAACGGGAACGTCATTGACATTCGCGCCTGACTGCTGGCGTGGCCGACCTCACCACCGTGGCCGCCCTCACCACCGTGGCCGCCCTCACCACCGTGGCCGACCTCACCACCGTGGCCGCCCTCACCACCGTGGCCGACCTCACCACCGTGGCCGCCCTCACCACCGTGGCCGCCCTCACCACCGTGGCCGCCCTCACCACCGTGGCCGCCCTCACCACCGTGGCCGCCCTCACCACCGTGGCCGCCCTCACCACCGTGGCCGCCCTCACCACCGTGGCCGCCCTCACCACCGTGGCCGCCCTCACCACCGTGGCCGCCCTCACCACCGTGGCCGCCCTCACCACCGTGGCCGCCCTCACCACCGTGGCCGCCCTCACCACCGTGGCCGCCCTCACCACCGTGGCCGCCCTCACCACCGTGGCCGCCCTCACCACCGTGGCCGCCCTCACCACCGTGGCCGCCCTCACCACCGTGGCCGCCCTCACCACCATGGCCGTCCTCACCACCGTGGCCGCCCTCACCACCGTGGCCGCCCTCACCACCGTGGCCGCCCTCACCACCGTGGCCGCCCTCACCACCGTGGCCGCCCTCACCACCGTGGCCGCCCTCACCACCATGGCCGACCTCACCACCGTGGCCGCCCTCACCACCATGGCCGTCCTCACCACCGTGGCCGCCCTCACCACCGTGGCCGACCTCACCACCGTGGCCGCCCTCACCACCGTGGCCGCCCTCACCACCGTGGCCGCCCTCACCACCGTGGCCGCCCTCACCACCATGGCCGCCCTCACCACCGTGGCCGCCCTCACCACCGTGGCCGCCCTCACCACCATGGCCGTCCTCACCACCGTGGCCGCCCTCACCACCGTGGCTGCCCTCACCACCATGGCCGCCCTCACCACCGTGGCCGCTCCACGCTACTCGGGGGTGGGGGGGGAGTATATATTCAACACCATTTGCCACCGTTTATACCTCAGCGTTCTTAGAAAAGAACAGTGACCTGCAACATATTTTTGTCAAGTTTACAAGTGGTTATACACACACACACACACACACACACACACACACACACACACACACACACACACACACACACACACACACACACACACACACACACACACACACACCAATGGGTAGTTATTGGCTACCCAATTTATTGGGTAGCCAATAAAGCAGAAGACATAAAAGAAAGAGTTAGTGAGGCAGACCCAGACATAGTGGCAATAGTGGAAACTAAAATAAATGGCATGATCTCGGATGCAATCTTTCCAGAGGGGTACCAGGTGATAAGAAAAGAAAGGACACAGAGACAGAGAGGGGGAGTACGTGGCACTACTAATAAAGCGGAAATGGAAGTTTGATGAGCTGGAAAATCCGGGTACCAATGAAAGCACGAGCTTCATACATGGAACTCTGACAGTGGATGGGAAGAAGATTGTAATCTTGATACTCTACAATCCCCCACCAAACAGTAGAAGACCCAGGCAGGAGTACGAGGACAGCAACAAGACATGTATAGATGAACTGTAGAGAGCAGAAACAATAGCGCATAGAATGAGGGCGAAGCTGCTGGTCATGGGGGATCTAAATCATGGAGAGATAAATTGGGAAACAAGGAATCCCCATGGAGGGAAGGAGACCTGGGGAGCAAAGTTAGTAGACATTATTGACAGGAATTTCCTAACACAGCATGTGAAGGAGGACACTAGGGAAAGAGGAGGGGATACGCCGAGCCTATTAGACCTCGTTTTCACCCAGAATGTAGAAGACATCGAGCATTTGGAACATGAAATACCACTAGGAGCCAGTGACCATTGTGTCTTAGTCTTTGACTACATGATGGAACTTAAAATTGTGACCAAAGGACAAGAGGTCCGGGAAAGGAGACTTGATTACAGAAAAGGGGACTACAGAAGGATAAGGGACTACCTGGGAGAAGTGCAGTGGGAGGAAGAACTTAGAGGAAAAACAGTGCAAGGTATGATGAACCAAGTCATATTGAAATGCAAGGAGGCTGAAGAGAGATTTATTCCAACAATAAAGGAAAAAAGCAGGAGGGAATATAATAACCCATGGTTTAATAGACAGTGTCAGGAAGCAAAGGTGAGAAGCAGGAGGGAGTGGAGGAAGTACAGAAGACAAAGGACAGAGGACAACAGGATTAGATGTAACAGAGCTAGGAATGATTACATTAACCTTAAGACGAGTGTCGGAAAAAAATTATGAGAATGATATTGCAGTCAAAGCGAAAAAGCAACCAAAATTACTACATAGCCATATAAGAAGGAAGATGTCGGTAAATGACCAAGTGACAAGACTGAGGAAAACAGAAGGGGCATATACAGAAAGCGACAAGGAAATCTGCGAGGTACTGAATGCAAAATTCCATGGAGTGTTCACAACCGAGCCTGAGCAGCTCCCATTGTTAGAAGAGATTACCCAAGATGAAAGACTATCAGATATAGAGGTGACAGCAGAGGATGTAATGAAACAGTTGACAACACTGGATGCAAATAAAGCTGTTGGACCAGACAAAGTATCACCGTGGATACTTAAAGAGGCAGCGCAGGCTCTCAGCGTGCCTCTGGCAATGATCTTTAATGAGTCACTTATGTCGGGAGAATTGCCCAGTTGCTGGAAGGAGGCAAATGTCGTACCGATTTTCAAAAAAGGTGATAGGGAGGAGGCACTTAACTACAGACCCGTATCACTGACAAGCATCCCCTGCAAAATACTTGGAAGAATAATTAGGCTAAGACTTGTTGAGCACCTGGAGAGCATTGGGTTTGTAAACAAGCACCAACATGGGTTCTGGACAGGGAAATCATGCCTAAAAAACCTTTTAGAATTCTATGATAAAGTAACAAGGATAAGGCAGGACAGAGAAGGCTGGGCAGACTGCATATTTCTTGACTGCCAAAAGGCCTTTGATACGGTACCGCACATGAGACTGCTATACAAACTTGAGAGGCAAGCAGGAGTAAGCGGAAAGGCCCTAGTATGGGTGAAGAACTACCTAACAGGAAGGAGCCAGAGGGTAATGGTAAGGGGCGAGAAGTCGGACTGGCGAACAGTAACAAGTGGAGTACCTCAAGGATCGGTGCTGGGACCAATCCTCTTTCTAATTTACGTAAATGATATGTTTACAGGAGTGGAATCATACATGTCAATGTTTGCGGATGACGCAAAATTAATGAGAAGAGTTGTGACAGACGAGGATTGTAGGATCCTCCAAGAGGACTTAAACAGGCTGCAGAGATGGTCAGGGAAATGGCTACTGGAGTTTAACACCAGTAAATGTAAAGTTATGGAAATGGGATCAGGTGACAGGAGACCAAAGGGACAGTACACAATGAAGGGGAACAGCCTACCTGTAACGATTCGAGAAAGAGACCTGGGAGTGGATGTGACACCTAATCTAACTCCTGAGGCACATATAAATAGGATAACGACAGCAGCGTACTCTACACTGGCGAAAATTAGATCTTCATTCAGAAACCTAAATGAGGAGGCTTTTAGGGCGCTTTACACTGCCTACGTGAGACCCGTCTTAGAGTATGCCGCGCCATCATGGAGCCCCCACCTGAAGAAACACAAACTGGAGAAGGTTCAGAGGTTTGCGACGAGGCTTGTCCCAGAGTTACGAGGGATGGGATATGAAGAGCGTCTGAAGGAACTGAACCTTACGACACTAGAGAAAAGAAGGGAGAGAGGAGATATGATAGGGACATATAAAATACTCAGGGGAATTGACAAAGTGGAAATAGATGAAATGTTCACACGTAATAATAACAGAACGAGTGGATATGGGTGGAAACTGGAAACTCAGATGAGTCACGGAGATGTTAGGAAGTTTTCTTTTAGCGTGAGAGTAGTAGAAAAATGGAATGCACTTGGGGAACAGGTTGTGGAAGCAAATACTGCTCATACTTTTAAAACTAGGTATGATAGGGAAATGGGACAGGAGTCATTGCTGTAAACAACCGATAGCTGGAAAGGCGGGATCCAAGAGTCAATGCTCGATCCTGCAAGCACATATAGGTGAGTACACACACACACACACACACACACACATAGGGGCCTCGTAGCCTGGTGGATAGCGCGCAGGACTCGTAATTCTGTGGCGCGGGTTCGATTCCCGCACGAGGCAGAAACAAATGGGCAAAGTTTCTTTCACCCTAAGTGCCCCTGTTACCTAGCAGTAAATAGGTACCTGGGAGTTAGTCAGCTGTCACGGGCTGCTTCCTGGGGTGTGTGTGTGTGTGTGTGTGGTGTGGAGAAAAAAAAAATAGTTAGTAAACAGTTGATTGACAGTTGAGAGGCGGGCCGAAAGAGCAAAGCTCAACCCCCGTAAAAACACAACTAGTAAACACACACACACAATAACAACAAGGCTATAGGTCAGTTGTGAGTGGTAGTCTCAGGCACCATGAGACGGGTCATGTGGTCACTTTCCTGGTACTCTTAAGAGCTCTCAGCTCTAGCACCATTTTAGGCTCCATATTACAAACGTCCTGAAAACCTCCCTCAAATACTTCACGTACTTGTAGGGCGCTCTAGAGTACTCTAGAGCACTCTAGAGCACTCTAGAGCACTCTGGAGCACTGTAGAGCACTCTAGAGCACTGTAGACCACTGTAGAGCACTGTAGAGCACTGTAGAGCACTGTAGAGCACTGTGGACTGGTGCTAGTTGCACTATACCCTCCCTCGTGCCCTCGTATACACTCTCATGTCTACTTGTTTCCTTCCTACTTCTGATCTGTGGTTTAGTTTATGCTTTAATTTTGAGCTTTTTGTCTCTGGGCCGTGTTGGTGTTCCCTGGGGGCTCCTTCACCTTACTCGCTCTGGGCCGTGTTGGTGTTCCCTGGGGGCTCCTTCACCTTACTCGCTCTGGGCCGTGTTGGTGTTCCCTGGGGGCTCCTTCACCTTACTCGCTCTGGGCCGTGTTGGTGTTCCCTGGGGCTCCTTCACCTTACTCGCTCTGGGCCGTGTTGGTGTTCCCTGGGGCTCCTTCACCTTACTCGCTCTGGGCCGTGTTGGTGTTCCCTGGGGCTCCTTCACCTTACTCGCTCTGGGCCGTGTTGGTGTTCCCTGGGGCTCCTTCACCTTACTCGCTCTGGGCCGTGTTGGTGTTCCCTGGGGCTCCTTCACCTTACTCGCTCTGGGCCGTGTTGGTGTTCCCTGGGGCTCCTTCACCTTACTCGTTCTGGGCCGTGTTGGTGTTCCCTGGGGCTCCTTCACCTTACTCGCTCTGGGCCGTGTTGGTGTTCCCTGGGGCTCCTTCACCTTACTCGCTCTGGGCCGTGTTGGTGTTCCCTGGGGCTCCTTCACCTTACTCGCTCTGGG
This sequence comes from Procambarus clarkii, assembly GCF_020424385.1. NCBI lineage: Eukaryota > Metazoa > Arthropoda > Malacostraca > Decapoda > Cambaridae > Procambarus > Procambarus clarkii. The sequence continues at coordinate 17,794 of NW_025567991.1, forward strand.
CCGTGTTGGTGTTCCCTGGGGCTCCTTCACCTTACTCGCTCTGGGCCGTGTTGGTGTTCCCTGGGGCTCCTTCACCTTACTCGCTCTGGGCCGTGTTGGTGTTCCCTGGGGCTCCTTCACCTTACTCGCTCCCTGGGGCTCCTTCACCTTACTCGCTCTGGGCCGTGTTGGTGTTCCCTGGGGCTCCTTCACCTTACTCGCTCCCTGGGGCTCCTTCACCTTACTCGCTCTGGGCCGTGTTGGTGTTCCCTGGGGCTCCTTCACCTTACTCGCTCTGGGCCGTGTTGGTGTTCCCTGGGGCTCCTTCACCTTACTCGCTCCCTGGGGCTCCTTCACCTTACTCGCTCTGGGCCGTGTTGGTGTTCCTTGGGGCTCCTTCACCTTACTCGCTCTGGGCCGTGTTGGTGTTCCCTGGGGCTCCTTCACCTTACTCGCTCTGGGCCGTGTTGGTGTTCCCTGGGGCTCCTTCACCTTACTCGCTCTGGGCCGTGTTGGTGTTCCCTGGGGCTCCTTCACCTTACTCGCTCCCTGGGGCTCCTTCACCTTACTCGCTCCCTGGGGCTCCTTCACCTTACTCGCTCCCTGGGGCTCCTTCACCTTACTCGCTCTGGGCCGTGTTGGTGTTCCCTGGGGCTCCTTCACCTTACTCGCTCTGGGCCGTGTTGGTGTTCCCTGGGGCTCCTTCACCTTACTCGCTCCCTGGGGCTCCTTCACCTTACTCGCTCCCTGGGGCTCCTTCACCTTACTCGCTCCCTGGGGCTCCTTCACCTTACTCGCTCCCTGGGGCTCCTTCACCTTACTCGCTCCCTGGGGCTCCTTCACCTTACTCGCTCCCTGGGGCTCCTTCACCTTACTCGCTCCCTGGGGCTCCTTCACCTTACTCGCTCCCTGGGGCTCCTTCACCTTACTCGCTCCCTGGGGCTCCTTCACCTTACTCGCTCCCTGGGGCTCCTTCACCTTACTCGCTCCCTGGGGCTCCTTCACCTTACTCGCTCTGTGTGTCATTGTCTTGACACCACTTACTCTTGACACTAGTTACTCTTGACACCACTTACTCTTGACACTAGTTACTCCTGACACCACTTGCTCTTGACACCACTTGCTCTTGACACCACTTACTCTTGACACTAGTTACTCCTGACACCACTTACTCTCGACACCACTTACTCTTGACACTAGTTACTCTTGACACCACTTACTCTTGACACTAGTTACTCTTGACACCACTTACTCTTGACACTAGTTACTCTTGACACTAGTTACTCTTGACACCACTTACTCTTGACACTAGTTACTCTTGACACTACTTACTCTTGACACTAGTTACTCTTGACTCTAGTTACTCTTGACACCACTTACTCTTGACACTAGTTACTCTTGACACTAGTTACTCTTGACACCACTTACTCTTGACACTAGTTACTCTTGACTCTAGTTACTCTTGACACCACTTACTCTTGACACTAGTTACTCTTGACACTAGTTACTCTTGACACTAGTTACTCTTGACACCACTTACTCTTGACACTAGTTACTCTTGACACCACTTACTCTTGACACTAGTTACTCTTGACACTAGTTACTCTTGACACCACTTACTCTTGACACTAGTTACTCTTGACACCACTTACTCTTGACACTAGTTACTCTTGACACTAGTTACTCTTGACACCACTTACTCTTGACACTAGTTACTCTTGACTCTAGTTACTCTTGACACCACTTACTCTTGACACTAGTTACTCTTGACACTAGTTACTCTTGACACCACTTACTCTTGACACTAGTTACTCTTGACTCTAGTTACTCTTGACACCACTTACTCTTGACACTAGTTACTCTTGACACTAGTTACTCTTGACACTAGTTACTCTTGACACCAGTTACTCTTGACACTAGTTACTCTTGACACCACTTACTCTTGACACTAGTTACTCTTGACACCACTTACTCTTGACACTAGTTACTCTTGACACCAGTTACTCTTGACACTAGTTACTCTTGACACTAGTTACTCTTGACACCACTTACTCTTGACACCAGTTACTCTTGACACTAGTTACTCTTGACACTAGTTACTCTTGACACTAGTTACTCTTGACACCACTTACTCTTGACACTAGTTACTCTTGACTCTAGTTACTCTTGACACCACTTACTCTTGACACTAGTTACTCTTGACACTAGTTACTCTTGACACTATTTACTCTTGACACCAGTTACTCTTGACACTAGTTACTCTTGACACCACTTACTCTTGACACTAGTTACTCTTGACACCACTTACTCTTGACACTAGTTACTCTTGACACCACTTACTCTTGACACTAGTTACTCTTGACACTAGTTACTCTTGACACCACTTACTCTTGACACCAGTTACTCTTGACACTAGTTACTCTTGACACTAGTTACTCTTGACACTAGTTACTCTTGACACCACTTACTCTTGACACTAGTTACTCTTGACACTAGTTACTCTTGACACCACTTACTCTTGACACTAGTTACTCTTGACACCACTTACTCTTGACACTAGTTACTCTTGACACTAGTTACTCTTGACACCACTTACTCTTGACACTAGTTACTCTTGACACCACTTACTCTTGACACTAGTTACTCTTGACACCACTTACTCTTGACACTAGTTACTCTTGACACCACTTACTCTTGACACTAGTTACTCTTGACACCACTTACTCTTGACACTAGTTACTCTTGACACTAGTTACTCTTGACACCACTTACTCTTGACACTAGTTACTCTTGACACTAGTTAGTCTTGACACTAGTTACTCTTGACACTAGTTACTCTTGACACCACTTGCTCTTGACACCACTTGCTCTTGACACTAGTTACTCTTGACACCACTTGCTCTTGACACCACTTACTCTTGACACTAGTTACTCTTGACACTAGTTACTCTTGACACTAGTTACTCTTGACACCACTTGCTCTTGACACCACTTGCTCTTGACACTAGTTACTCTTGACACCACTTGCTCTTGACACCACTTGCTCTTGACACCACTTACTCTTGACACTAGTTACTCTTGACACCACTTGCTCTTGACACCACTTACTCTTGACACTAGTTACTCTTGACACCACTTGCTCTTGACACCACTTGCTCTTGACACCACTTACTCTTGACACTAGTTACTCTTGACACCACTTACTCTTGACACTAGTTACTCTTGACACCACTTACTCTTGACACTAGTTACTCTTTGTCATTCATGGAATTAACGTGAGACTTGCTAGAATGTTTTATGTATCATTTATACGCTCTGTGATTGACTACAATGCTCTACATCTCACACTGTATACAGACAAAGAGCTGAAATCTCTTGAAACCTTGCAAAATGAAGCTATGCGTCTCATCCTTGGGGCTCCAAAGTCCACGAGAATAGTTAATATGAGAGCAGAGTTAAAATTACCTACCATAAGTGAGAGAATTTTGTCTATTAGCACAGTTTTCGGCGTGAAGGCATTGAGTAGATCTCGGCAACACATGAAGTTTCAAGCTAAACTTTCTAATATGCTGCACTCACCTGAGGTCTATAGAAGAAGAGCGAAATCTGATTATGCATTTTGGTTCTACAAGGTAGCCAACTCCATCAAAATATTAAATATGTACCCAACTCAATTAATGATTAATCAACCAATTACTCCATGGGATAACTGGGATCTATCAGTTGATTTTGTAAATGCACCCAAGAAAGATAGTGTACACTCTACATTATTAAAACAGTTAACACTGAAAAGCATCACTGAGAGTACTCAGAGTATGGGTAACGATGTGTATCAGTGCTATACCGACGGTTCTGTAGAAGAAGGTGGACGATGTACCGGATGTGCATGTAATATATTTGAACAATCTTCTCTCGTACATACAGCAATGAAGCGCGTCAATGACTGGGCAAGTACAACTCAAACCGAACTTGCAGGCATATACCTTGCCACTGAATTTTTAAAAGACAAAGGCAGTGGACTTATATACTGTGACTCGCAGAGTGCACTCCTGGCATTGAACGCACATAGTAGTGACACCCAGAAAATAGTCAGTGATATTCGAATGAATGTTTTAGCTGCTAAAGAAAACAGATTTGAAATTAAATTCCTATGGATACCATCACATGTTGGCATCTCAAGGCATGACACTGTTGATATGCTTGCAAAGACAGCCTGTAGAAAACCAGTGGTAGAAATTGATATGGGTGTTTCATTAGCAGTGACAAAGAGAATACTTAAACAAATATCTAATGAAGATCTCACCGACCTAACAAATTCACAAAGACCTGAAAGTTGTAGCATTAAATATTATGATAGATATCGTGAGGAGACATTCACATATGGGACTAATAGAACAAGAACCCGGCAATGTGATGTTATAGTGGCCAGAATACGCCTGGGATATAGACGTATCTGGCAGCTTTCTCAAAACCCAAATGTCGAGTACACAATGTGTCAACTTTGTGAAAGAGAAAACATGCACGCCATTGAACATTATTTTGTAGAATGTTCTATATTGACTGACTTTCGCCCTCCTGGGCTGAGGTATGCTGAACTCTGTAATTACTATATGAGTTCTGTAACACTTGATGATATATTGGACTTGTACCCAAGATTGACCATGTAATGTATCAATTATACAATATATGTATGTGATGTAACTATATAACCTGAGCTTGTAAAAGCATCTTAATCACCTTCAGTGGTTAAGTGCTTAATTGCACACTAGTTTCTCTATCAGCTATCTCACCCTGTCAGAGTAAGAGTTAAATGTATGTGTATGTATGTGTGTGTGTGTATATATGTATGTATATGTGTGTATATATGTGTATGTATGTATATGTATGTGGATAAAGTATATGTGAAAGCTGATCAGAATTACATTTCACCTTTGTAAATGCACATTAATGACACTATGTAAAAGACACATCAAACACTTTATGTAGGGCATACGTAAATCTGTGTATCTATGTATTTACGTATGTATGTTAGCTTAGCATTTTAAAAGCACCGAATCACCTTCTGTGGTTGATTGTTCAATAAACCCTTGAACTATATGTTTAACACATCTCAAACCCTGTCCATGGAGGACAGAAGAAAATGTATATATAGCTGGTTAGCATTGTAAATGTGTGGCCACGTCTGTGGTAGAAAACTGGTACTTTCCCAGTCAACTTGACTGTGATTACAGTGTATCATAACTAGCGACGTTACTGTGTATGCTGGTTTACCAGGTCTTGGAGGGTAGTTATGCGGCGCTGGTCATGTTGTAGTGGTGTTGCGTGAGTGGCTCTCCTGGCAGTGTAGATCACGGCCAACACTCTCTCTCTCCTGATACAATTATTCCCATGGCGTGGTCCACAGTGCTGCTGCATCTTAAACAATTATCTCTTGGGTGGTGGAGTGTGGTGGTGGAGTGTGGTGGTAGGTGTTGTGTGGTGTAGTGATTGTGTTACTGGTGTGGTGAAGTGGTGGGTGTGATGTGGTTAGTATGGTGTAGTTAGTTGTGACTGTTGAGGCTGTTGAGTGTTGACAGTGTGTTGTGGAGGCTGTCACTTGGGCCCGTCACTCCAGTGTGTGGGAGTGAGGCGCTCACTAGTACTCCTGCCCACACCACACTACCACAACCAGTACACTACACTACCACAACCAGTACACCACACTACCACAACCAGTACACTACACTACCACAACCAGTACACTACACTACCACAACCAGTACATCACACTACCACAACCAGTACACCACACTACCACAACCAGTACACTACACTACCACAACCAGTACACTACACTACCACAACCAGTACACCACACTACCACAACCAGTACACCACACTACCACAACCAGTACACCACACTACCACAACCAGTACACTACACTACCACAACCAGTACACTACACTACCACAACCAGTACACCACACTACCACAACCAGTACACGTGGGAGAGGTATATACACACACAATAATTCTTAAAAGGTCTTTTTTATTTGTCAATACCGCAAAAGAACGCAAAATTTACCTGAATTTACCCGAGGGCCACTATGACCCTAGTGGCCTCGACGACGACAGCAAGCTAGCGGCTTGTCAAAGGACCCTCACTCTGCCCTGACGAGAATGTTAATTACAAAAATATTCCCAACAAGGTCGACATTCCCCCACGTCCTCCCATCTCCCCCTCCCACGGAATTCTCCCCCCCCCCCCGCCAGCAGACAGCCCGCGGGGGTCTGAGGACGACCTTCCTCACTGCTGGCAAGGTCGTCGCCACGGGCGGCCGCCGCCCACGCCCACAACACTGACTCGGTGAAACCCACCCGCGGGCATCTCTTATGGGCCACCTGCAACCTAGGTTATCACATAAGGGTTATCACAAAGAGGTTATCACAAAGAGGTTATCACAAACAGGTGATCATACTCAGCTGTAAGTGCCGACACAACAGTAAACAAGTACAAACAATAAGGTGAGGAGTAAGGAGTAAAAGTAGGAGACATGAGTCAGTAGCCAATACATACAAAGATTAGTCAGGTGTCGCGGGCAGAGTGTTAATGTGATCTTACTCTCACTCTAGTGGTGGGCAGTGATAATGTGATCTTGCTCTCACTCTCATGGTGGGCAGTGATAATGAGATCTTGCTCTCACTCTCATGGTGGGCAGTGATAATGTGATCTTGCTCTCACTCTCATGGTGGGCAGTGATAATGTGATCTTACTCTCACTCTCATGGTGGGCAGTGATAATGTGATCTTGCTCTCACTCTCATGGTGGGCAGTGATAATGTGATCTTACTCTCACTCTCATGGTGGGCAGAGTGTTAATGTGATCTTACTCTCACTCTCATGGTGGGCAGTGATAATGTGATCTTACTCTCACTCTCATGGTGGGCAGTGATAATGTGATCTTACTCTCACTCTCATGATGGGCAGTGATAATGTGATCTTGCTCTCACTCTCATGGTGGGCAGTGATAATGTGATCTTACTCTCACTCTCATGGTGGGCAGTGATAATGTGATCTTACTCTCACTCTCATGGTGGGCAGTGATAATGTGATCTTACTCTCACTCTCATGGTGGGCAGTGATAATGTGATCTTACTCTCACTCTCATGGTGGGCAGAGTGTTAATGTGATCTTACTCTCACTCTCATGGTGGGCAGTGATAATGTGATCTTACTCTCACTCTCATGGTGGGCAGAGTGTTAATGTGATCTTACTCTCACTCTCATGGTGGGCAGTGATAATGTGATCTTACTCTCACTCTCATGGTGGGCAGTGATAATGTGATCTTACTCTCACTCTCATGGTGGGCAGTGATAATGTGATCTTGCTCTCACTCTCATGGTGGGCAGTGATAATGTGATCTTACTCTCACTCTCATGGTGGGCAGAGTGTTAATGTGATCTTACTCTCACTCTCATGGTGGGCAGTGATACTGTGATCTTGCTCTCACTCTCATGGTGGGCAGTGATAATGTGATCTTACTCTCACTCTCATGGTGGGCAGAGTGTTAATGTGATCTTACTCTCACTCTCATGGTGGGCAGAGTGGTAATGTCATCTTACTCTCACTCTCATGGTGGGCAGTGTTAATGTGATCTTGCTCTCACTCTCATGGTGGGCAGTGATAATGTGATCTTACTCTCACTCTCATAGTGGGCAGTGATAATGTGATCTTGCTCTCACTCTCATGGTGGGCAGTGATAATGTGATCTTACTCTCACTCTCATGGTGGGCAGTGATAATGTGATCTTGCTCTCACTCTCATGGTGGGCAGTGATAATGTGATCTTACTCTCACTCTCATGGTGGGCAGAGTGGTAATGTGATCTTACTCTCACTCTCATGGTGGGCAGAGTGTTAATGTGATCTTACTCTCACTCTCATGGTGGGCAGAGTGTTAATGTGATCTTACTCTCACTCTCATGGTGGGCAGAGTGTTAATGTGATCTTACTCTCACTCTCATGGTGGGCAGAGTGTTAATGTGATCTTACTCTCACTCTCATGGTGGGCAGTGATAATGTGATCTTGCTCTCACTCTCATGGTGGGCAGTGATAATGTGATCTTGCTCTCACTCTCATGGTGGGCAGTGATAATGTGATCTTGCTCTCACTCTCATGGTGGGCAGTGATAATGAGATCTTACTCTCACTCTCATGGTGGGCAGAGTGGTAATGTGATCTTGCTCTCACTCTCATGGTAGGCAGAGTGGTAATGTGATCTTGCTCTCACTCTCATAGTGGGCAGAGTGATAATGAGAATATACATTATAGAGTGAATATAGCGTAAATAACGGAACTATTCACTCTACCTACCACAAGAGTGAGAGCAAGACCGGAAGACGAAGATACCAATGAAACAAACACACCATACAGATAACAGGGCCCGGTGTATGCAACTCTCTCCCTCATGTATGAAACAATTGCACTCTGGCCTTATATAAAAGTAAACCCAAAAGTACCTAATTTCCTGCTCATAGTTTCCTACCTTGTGCCTCAACCTCCCACAGTACCTCGTACTACCTTGTGCCTCAACCTCCCACAGTACCTCGTACTACCTTGTGCCTCAACCTCCCACAGTACCTCGTACTACCCACTTCTCCAATATTAGTACTTAAGACATGTATCTTCACCTGTCTAGTCAATACAATACATTTATGTTGTAGTTATGATGTTGAAATCAGAGGTTGTTGCAATGTACCAATTAATACACGTATATGTTAGGTTAAGGACCTGCCTGAGACGCTGTGCGTTAGTTGACCAGACCACACACTAAAAGTTGAAGGGACGACGACGTTTCGGTCCGTCCTGGAGACTTATTCGTCGTCGTCCCTTCAACTTTTAGTGTGTGGTCTGGTCAACATACTTCAGCCACGTTATTGTGACTCATCGCCTGCGCTGTACTCACCTAGTTGTGCTTGCGGGGGTTGAGCTCTGGCTCTTTGGTCCCGCCTCTCAACTGTCAATCAACAGGTGTACAGGTTCCTGAGCCTATTGGGCTGTGTGTTAGTGCCTGTACAACACTGTAACAACACCAGTCTTATGTACTCTCACAAACCTCTTGTGTCTTCTTCTCTATAAATAAATCAATAAATACATAAATAAATCAAATATGACGTCCGCTCACATTAGGCGTCACATTCGTTCACGGGATCAACCAATCCGTTATGAATGTAACGGATTATTAGGAGTAAACGAACCATAATATTGACGTTTGGTAAGCAATGGTTTCCATGGAATGGGTGGATTCGAACGACTCATTCAGGCACAACAGTTGCAATTATTACGGAGTGTGTGAGGAGGGAGTGTACCCGGGTGTCGGGAGACACACACCCGAGGCTGCTAACTCTGGTATACACACCACACAGAACTATACACCGTGGCCTTGACGTGGCTCCACACCTGGCCCCCCCAGGCTCCACACCTGGCCCCCAGGCTCCACACCTGGCCCCCAGGCTCCACACCTGGCCCCCCAGGCTCCACACCTGGCCCCCAGGCTCCACACCTGGCCCCCAGGCTCCACACCTGGCCTCCAGGCTCCACACCTGGCCCCCAGGCTCCACACCTGGCCCCCAGGCTCCACACCTGGCCTCCAGGCTCCACACCTGGCCCCCAGGCTCCACACCTGCCCCCCAGGCTCCACACCTGGCCCCCAGGCTCCACACCTGGCCCCCCAGGCTCCACACCTGGCCCCCAGGCTCCACACCTCGGGCTGGTCAAGGGTGTACTCTCACACTACCACCACAACACCACCACCACACCACCACCACCACCACAACACCACCACCACACCACCACCACCACCACACCACCACCACCACCACACCACCACACTACCACCAGTACACCACCACACCACCACCACCACACTACCACTACCACACCACCACCACCACCACACCAACACCACCACCACACCACCACACTACCACCAGTACACCACCACACCACCACCACCACCACACTACCACCACCACTACCACACCACCACCACCACCACAACACTACCACCAGTCAGTGATATTCGAATGAATGTTTTAGCTGCGAAAGAAAACAGATTTGAGATTAAATTCCTATGGATACCATAACATGTTGGCATCTCAGAGCATGACACTGTTGATATGCTTGCAAAGACAGCCTGTAGAAAACCAGTGGTAGAAATTGATATGGGCGTTTCATTAGCAGTGACAAAGAGAATACTTAAACAAATATCTAATGAAGATCTCACCGACCTAACAAATTCACAAAGACCTGAAAGTTGTAGCATTAAATATTATGATAGATATCGTGAGGAGACATTCACATATGGGACTAATAGAACAAGAACCCGGCAATGTGATGTTATAGTGGCCAGAATACGCCTGGGATATAGACGTATCTGGCAGCTTTCTCAAAACCCAAATGTCGAGTACACAATGTGTCAACTTTGTGAAAGAGAAAACATGCACTCTCTTGAACATTATATTGTAGAATGTCCCATACTGACTGACTTTCGCCCTCCTGGGCTAAGGTATGCTGAACTCTGTAATTACTATGTGAGTACTGGAACACTTGATGATATATTGGACTTGTACCCAAGATTAACCATGTAATGTATCAATTATACAATGTATATATATGATGTAACTATATAACCTGAGCTTGTAAAAGCACCTTAATCACCTTCAGTGATTAAGTGCTTAATTGCACACTAGTTTCTTTATCAGCTATCTCACCCTGTCAGAGTAAATGAGACAAATGTATGTGAATGCATGTGTGTGTGTATATAGGTATGTATATGTGTGTGTGTGTATGTATATGTATGGGTATAAAGTATATATGGAAGCTGATCATAATTACATTTCACCTTTGTAAATGCACATTAATGACACTATGTAAAAGACACATCGAACACTTTATGTAGGGCATACATAAATCTGTGTATCTATGTATTTACGTATGTAGTTTAGCTTAGCATTTTAAAAGCACCGAATCACCTTCTGTAGTTGATTGTTCAATAAACTCTTGAACTATATGTTTAACACATCTCTAACCCTGTCCATGGAGGACAGAAGAAAATGTCTATATGCTGGTTAGCATTGTAAATGTGTGGCCACGTCTGTGGTAGAAAATAATAAAAAAAAATAAAAATGAAAAAAACACTACCACCACCACCACCACCACCACACTACCACCACCACACTACCACCACCACACCACCACCACCACCACCACCACCACCACCACCACCACCACCACCACCACCACCACCACCACCACCACCACACACCACCACCACACCACCACCACCACCACCACCACCACCACCACCACCACCACCACCACCACCACCACACTACCACCACCACACTACCACCACCACACTACCACCACCACACTACCACCACCACCACCACCCACCACCACCACCACCACCACCACCACCACCACCACACCACCACCACCACCACCACCACCACCACCACCACCACCACCACCACCACCACCACCACCACCACCACCACCACCACCACCACCACCACCACCACCACCACCACCACCACCACCACCCACCACCACCACCACCACCACCACCACCACCACCACCACCACCACCACCACCACCACCACCACCACCACCACCACCACCACCACCACCACCACCACCACCACCACCACCACCACCACCACCACCACCACCACACCACCACCACCACCACCACCACCACCACCACCCACCACCACCACCACCACCACACCACCACCACCACCACCACCACCACCACCACCACCACCACACTACCACCACCACCACCACACCTACCACCACCACCACCACCACCACCACCACCACCACCACCACCACCACACACCACCACACACCACCACCACCACACACCACCACCACCACCACCACCACCACCACCACAATACCACCACCACCACCACCACCACCACCACCACCACCACCACCACCACCACCACCACCACCACCACCACCACCACCACCACCACCACCACCACCACCACCACCACCACCACCACCACCACCACCACCACCACCACCACCACCACCACCACCCACCACCACCACCACCACCACCACCACCACCACCACCACCACACCACCACCACCACCACCACACCACCACCACACCACCACCACACCAGTAGTAGGGTGTAAGCGCTAGCGGCCCTTTTTTTTTGGGGGGGGGAGAGGACCCCTGTGGACTGTAAGCGCCAGCGGCCCTTTTTTTGGGGGGGGAGAGGACCCCTGTGGACTGTAAGCGCCACAGGCAATTTTTTTTTTTTTTGTCAGTCACAGATTTTAAAAGTAAGGATTTCTTATGAGAAAAATAATTTCCGAGACTTAGAAGTTTGTTAAAGTCTTATCATAAAAATAATTTCCGAGACTTAGAAGTTTGTTAAGGCCTTATGGGAGAAATTCAAATTCATGTTTATGAGCCAGGGTTTTCAGGTAAATTTTGTCAGTCACAGATTTTTAGAAGTTGTTAAAGTTCTTATAATTAAAAATAATGTCATACGAGTACGGACTGTTTTGTGTGCATATCCATGTGTACTATTGTCAAGACCGACAGACACGTGAAGCTATGTGTGTTTATGTGTACCTGTAATTGAACCACACCCCCTCCCTCCCCCCTTACCTCGCAATCTGTCGCATCACCTGTGTTTACTTTAGACGTCAGCCAGACACGGCCTTCAGGTCACCTCTGTAATCGTATCTTATCTTCTCCATAATAATATCTGGACCGTCCCTCTCTCTCTCTCTCTCCTCCTATTTCCTTACAGCTATTTTCAGAGAATATTGTCTTAGATGTTTTGTTAAGGAAAACAGACAACTTATCCATAACATTTAGTTTTATATCCATTTACGGCTATTTCATCTGTAAAGACCAAAATTGAACAGAGCCGAGTTTTAAGCTCATATTTCATCAGAGTCCAGTTTATACCGAAAATTCGCCAGAGTCTACTTTGAGAGCAAAATTAGTCAGAGACAGTTTTAAGCTCATATTTCATCAGAGTCCAATTTATACCTAAAAATGAACAGAGTCTACTTTGAGAGCAAAATTCGTCAGAGACAGTTTTTCTAGCAAATTTCATCAGTGTCCTGTAATCTGTGAAAATTTGACAGAGTCCAGTTCTTGATCGAAATTCATCAGAGTCCAGTTTATACCGAAAATTCGCCAGAGTCTACTTTGTGCCAAAATATTCAGAGTCCCGTTCATGATCGAAATTAATCAGAGTCCAATTAAAGACCCAAATTTGACAGAGACCACATTTTCGCTACTAGCAGTCCAATCCCCCTGAAATTTTAAACAGTCATATTTCAGACGTAGTAAATAAGATCAAGTCAGTTACAGAGCTCCAGCTCTTGTCCCCCTGTATTTGCATATTTTCTCTATATTCAGCTGTGTTCTTCACATTTTTTCCATGTTTTCTGTGTTCATTCCATGTTCTATAAATGTTCACAGCAAGCTCAGTTCAAATTTTTTCTGCCATTTTCCCCGTATGTTCACTATGTTCTTTGTCATATTTTCATGTGCATCATATGTTCTCTGTATAACTTTTTATACTCAATATTCATGTTCTCAATGTTCTTAGCTTGTTCTTCACACATTCAGTGTTCATTCTTTGTATTCCCTATGTTCCTTATCATGTCTTCATATTCTCTATAAGTTCATATTCCCTGCTTGTTCACTCTATTCATCAACTTTTTCTTACATGTTTTCTGTGTTCACCGTATGTTCACTGTGTTCAATCCCTTACTTAACCTCATTTTTTTTTATGTTCTTTGTTTCTTCCATTCACTAACTAGTTCTTTGTCAAATAATATTATACTGCATTACAGTTCCCTCAACAATTTTAGTCACCAAGTTTTATTTTCAAAACTATGTCAAAGTAATTCTCGTTGTCAACTTAATAGTTCTACCAACCCCGTTCTTAAACAAATCTACACTTTATTCAGTTCCAAATTTACAAAAGACAAACCTTTCTTGTAACTTCTTAACTAAAAATCTTTCGCCAATCAACTGAAACATAGTCACTTTCCTCATTTCTCAACTAACTTATTATCCAATCAACCAAAAATTGTCAAAGGAATCTTTCCAACACTGTTCATAACTAAACTTATTCCCTAGTCATCAGAAAATAACCGTGTTCTTCATGTTTCATTGTCATTTCATAACTAAAAAAATCTTTCACCAATCAACTAAAAACATAGTCACTTTCCTCATTTCTCAACTAACTTATTATCCAATCAACCAAAAATTGTCAAAGGCATCTTTCCAACACTGTTCATAACTAAACTTATTCCCTAGTCATCAGAAAATAACCGTGTTCTTCATGTTTCATTGTCATTTCATAACTAAAAAAATCTTTCACCAATCAACTAAAAACATAGTCACTTTCGTCATTTCTCAACTAAACTTATTATCCAGTCAACTAAAAATAGTCAGAAATAGCCTCGTTCAACACTGTTCTTAACTAAAACAACCTTTCTCTTAGCTAAAAATTGTCAAAGGAAACTTTTTTCAGCACTTTCTTAACAGGCGCTATGTTTCATCAAGAAAAAATTGTCAAAGGAAACTTTCCAAAACTGTTCATAACTAGCTTTTATCCATCGTCGATCAACTAAAAATAATAACTTTCATCATTTCTTAACTAAACATATTCCCCATTCATCAGAAAATAACCGTGTTCATCATGTTTCATTGTCATTTCATAACTAAAATTATCTGCCAATCATCAGAAAAAAGTCATGTTCATCATGTTTTGGCTTTTGCTCAACTAAAAGTATTCATCGGTCAACTAAAAATAGTTACTTCATCATGTTTCCTTGTCATTTCTTAACTGAAATATCACTTCTCTCATCTGAAAATAGTCAGGATTAACCTCATTCAACACCGTTCTTAACTAAACAGCCTTTCGCTTAGCTAAAAATTGTCAAAGGAATCTTTTCAGCACTGTTCATAACTAACTTTATCCATAGTCAAGTAAGAAAATATAGTCAAAGATATCTATCATCGTCGTTCTTAACTGGCATTATACTTTGTGGAGCACTAAAATAGTCACTGTCGTCATATTTTGTCTTTTTCCTCAACTAAAAGAGTCAAATGTAACTTTTTCAACACTTTCGTAACTAAAATTATATGTCGCTAAGTAAGAAAAAATAGTCAAATGTAACTTTTTCAGCACTTTCGTAAAAATTATATGTCGTTAAGTAAGAAAAATAGTCAAAGGTGCTCTCCGTAACACCAAAGTTACTCTTCGAGATAACAAAAAGACGCTCTCAAACACTCAAAAATTTACTCGCATCCTCAAAGTTATTCTCAGAGTCATCAAAAAGTTAATCTCAGTTATCAAAATGCTATTCTCCAAGTAGCCTTTCATTCATCAGAGAACTTTCTAAGACATCTTCGTTCATTAAAGTTAATCTCAGAGGCATAAAAGTTATTCTCGGAGCTATCAAAAAGTTAATCTCTAAAACAACAAAAGTTAATCTCTGTCATCAAAGTTGATCTGCAAGATATCTTCGAGTCATCAAAGTTACTTTTCATTACATCAAAGACGCGTTCAAATACTACCCATGTTCTCAGAAGTCATTCTCAAAGTTATTCAAAGAGCTAACAAAAGTTATTCTCAGAGTCACCTTCGTTCTTCAGAGAAACTTTCCAAAACATCTTTGTTCATCAAAGTTATTCTCAGTCATGTTATGTTATTCTCTAACTCACTTCCATTCATCAAAGACATTCTCTAAGCCCTCAAAGTTATTCTCTAAGACATCAAAGTTATTCTAAGAGTTATCAAAAGTTATTCTCAGTCATGTTATGTTATTCTCTAACTCACTTCCATTCATCAAAGACATTCTCTAAGTATCTTTTCGTTCATCAGAGAAGCTTTCTAAGACATCTTTGTTCATCCAAGTTGTTCTCTAAGACATCAATCTTGTTCTCTAAGACATCAAAGATGTTCTCTAAATCATAAAAGTTAATCTCTAAGTTACCTTCGTTCGTCAGAGAAACTTTCCAAAACATCTTTGTTCATCAAACTTGTTTTCAAAGTCATCAAAAGTTAATCTAAGACATCTTTTTTCATCAAAGTTATTTTCAGAGACATCTAAAGTTATTATGTAAGACATAAAAGTTATTCTCAGAGTCATCAAATGTTATTCTCGAAGTCATCAAAGATATTTTCAGAGACATCTAAAGTTAATTTCTATGTTATAAAAGTTATTCTCAGAGACATCTAAAGTTAATCTTGGTCATCAAAGTTGTTCTCCAAGACATCAAAGATGTTCTCAAAATCATAAAAGTTATTCCCAGAGCTATCAAAGTTATTCTCAAAGTCATCAAAGTTATTCAAA
This sequence comes from Procambarus clarkii, assembly GCF_020424385.1. NCBI lineage: Eukaryota > Metazoa > Arthropoda > Malacostraca > Decapoda > Cambaridae > Procambarus > Procambarus clarkii. The sequence continues at coordinate 34,171 of NW_025567991.1, forward strand.
GAGCTAACAAAAGTTATTCTCTAAGTAACCTTTCGTTCATCAGAGAAGCTTTCTAAGACATCTTCGTTCATCAATGTTGATCTCTAAGTCACCTTGGTTCATCAAAGAAACTCTCCTTCTTCCATCAAGTTATACTTTAAAACAACATTGTTGTTCTCTAAGACATCTTCAGGCATAAAATTTCTCTCCAAATGTAACTAGTTCAGCTTTTCATATCAAACTTACACTTCTGTTAAATATATTTTCTTAGACATTTTACCTTTTAAACTGTTCTCTGAACTACACTGTTCAAACCTACGTAACCTATCCTCTCCACCCAATGTTACTTAGTTAACGTAACGTTCCTAAACCTAACTTTACCTATCCTAACATAACTTACCTTACCTTACCTATCTTACCTAACTTTACCTATCCTAACATAACTTACCTTACCTTACCTATCTTACCTAACTTTACCTATCTTACCTAACTTAACCTGCATAACCTAACTTTACCTATCCTAACATAACTTACCTTACCTTACCTATCTTACCTAACTTTACCTATCCTAACATAACTTACCTTACCTTACCTATCTTACCTAACTTTACCTATCTTACCTAACTTAACCTGCATAACCTAACTTTACCTATGTTACCTTACCTTACCTATCTTACCTAACCTAACTTTACCTATGTTACCTTACCTTACCTACCTTTCCTAACTTATCCTGCTTAACCTATCTTACCTAACTTTACCTATCTTACCTAACTTAACTTTCATAACCTAACTTTACCTATCCTAACATAACTTACCTTACCTTCCCTATCTTACCTAACTTTACCTATCCTATCCTAACCTAACTTGTCTTACCCAACTTAATCTTACTTTCCCAAACTGATGTATCCTAACTTATCTAGTCCAACCAGACATGCTCTAACTTACATAAGTATTCCTTCTTGTCTTTTGTGTTTCGTCAATCATTGTCTCATATTCATTTACTCTTTTCATTAGTTAATTTCTCAAATTGTCACTTATGCATTTCAAGTGCTATTTGTTAGAGATTCGATATTTAAGCATTTCAAAGGATTTTTGTTATATATGGGAACTTACTCATTTCAAGGGATAATTTCTCAAATGGACGTTTTTGCATTTCAAGTGTTATTTGTTTAAGATTGGGTGTTTAACCATTTCAAAGGATTTTTGTTATATATGGGAACTTACTCATTTCAAGGGATAATTTCTCAAATGGACGTTTTTGAATGTCAAGTGTTATTTGTTTAAGATTGGGTGTTTAATCATTTCAAAGGTTTTTCTTATATATGGGAACTTACTCGTTTCAAGGGCCAATTTCTCAAATGGTCATTTTTGCAGATCAAGGGTTATTTGTTAAAGTTCATCAAGTTGCTCATAAGTTGTATTTAGTAGGTTCTATCTTATGTTCTTATTCCCCAACCCCTTAACCTAACCTCTTGTAATCTTAGTGTATTTAGTAGGTTCTATCTTATGTTCTTATTCCCCAACCCCTTAACCTATCCTCTTGTAATCTTAGTGTATTTAGTAGGTTCTATCTTATGTTCTTATTCCCCAACCCTTTAACCTATCCTTTCAGATGTAGTTTATTGTGTTTTTTGACATATTTGTTGAATATATTATCCTTTTCCTAACCTTTCAGATGTAGTTTGTTGAATATATTATCCTTTTCCTAACCTTTCAGATGTAGCTTTGTTTCTCCTTTTTGTATATTTTTACCCAAACCCACCATCCCACTTAACCTTCTTTCCTTCTTTACTTTGTTTTCACATATAAGTTCATTCTTTATCATAGTAATAATAAAAATTACAATAGTAAAGAATCAGATCTACTAAAACTTGAAATTGAGAAAAACAAGAGAGCAAGTGAGTGAGAGCATGAAAAGAGGAGAAAAGAGTAAGAGAGAGGGGGGAGGAAGAGCATGGGAGCACTAAGACTTGAATTTGAGAAAAAGAAAAACTAAGCGAATGAGAGTGAGGGTGTGAGAATGGGGGCATTAAGACTTGAATTTGAGAAAGAAGAGAGCATTTGAGCAAATGAGGGAGAGAGAGGGGGAGGAAGAGAGAATAAGGGAGAGAGATAGAAAAGGAGGGTTAGAAGGAGTAGGAGAATCAAAGTAAAAGAAGGAAAGAAGGTTTGGGTAAAAATATACAAAAAGGAGAAACAAAGCTACATCTGAAAGGTTAGGAAAAGGATAATATATTCAACAAACTACATCTGAAAGGTTAGGAAAAGGATAATATATTCAACAAATATGTCAAAAAACACAATAAACTACATCTGAAAGGATAGGTTAAAGGGTTGGGGAATAAGAACATAAGATAGAACCTACTAAATACACTAAGATTACAAGAGGATAGGTTAAGGGGTTGGGGAATAAGAACATAAGATAGAACCTACTAAATACACTAAGATTACAAGAGGTTAGGTTAAGGGGTTGGGGAATAAGAACATAAGATAGAACCTACTAAATACAACTTATGAGCAACTTGATGAACTTTAACAAATAACCCTTGATCTGCAAAAATGACCATTTGAGAAATTGGCCCTTGAAACGAGTAAGTTCCCATATATAAGAAAAACCTTTGAAATGATTAAACACCCAATCTTAAACAAATAACACTTGACATTCAAAAACGTCCATTTGAGAAATTATCCCTTGAAATGAGTAAGTTCCCATATATAACAAAAATCCTTTGAAATGGTTAAACACCCAATCTTAAACAAATAACACTTGAAATGCAAAAACGTCCATTTGAGAAATTATCCCTTGAAATGAGTAAGTTCCCATATATAACAAAAATCCTTTGAAATGCTTAAATATCGAATCTCTAACAAATAGCACTTGAAATGCATAAGTGACAATTTGAGAAATTAACTAATGAAAAGAGTAAATGAATATGAGACAATGATTGACGAAACACAAAAGACAAGAAGGAATACTTATGTAAGTTAGAGCATGTCTGGTTGGACTAGATAAGTTAGGATACATCAGTTTGGGAAAGTAAGATTAAGTTGGGTAAGACAAGTTAGGTTAGGATAGGATAGGTAAAGTTAGGTAAGATAGGGAAGGTAAGGTAAGTTATGTTAGGATAGGTAAAGTTAGGTTATGAAAGTTAAGTTAGGTAAGATAGGTAAAGTTAGGTAAGATAGGTAAGATAGGTTAAGCAGGATAAGTTAGGAAAGGTAGGTAAGGTAAGGTAACATAGGTAAAGTTAGGTTAGGTAAGATAGGTAAGGTAAGGTAACATAGGTAAAGTTAGGTTATGCAGGTTAAGTTAGGTAAGATAGGTAAAGTTAGGTAAGATAGGTAAGGTAAGGTAAGTTATGTTAGGATAGGTAAAGTTAGGTAAGATAGGTAAGGTAAGGTAAGTTATGTTAGGATAGGTAAAGTTAGGTTATGCAGGTTAAGTTAGGTAAGATAGGTAAAGTTAGGTAAGATAGGTAAGGTAAGGTAAGTTATGTTAGGATAGGTAAAGTTAGGTAAGATAGGTAAGGTAAGGTAAGTTATGTTAGGATAGGTAAAGTTAGGTAAGATAGGTAAGGTAAGGTAAGTTATGTTAGGATAGGTAAAGTTAGGTTTAGGAACGTTACGTTGACTAAGTAACATTGGGTGGAGAGGATAGGTTACGTAGGTTTGAACAGTGTAGTTCAGAGAACAGTTTAAAAGGTAAAATGTCTAAGAAAATATATTTAACAGAAGTGTAAGTTTGATATGAAAAGCTGAACTAGTTACATTTGGAGAGAAATTTTATGCCTGAAGATGTCTTAGAGAACAACAATGTTGTTTTAAAGTATAACTTGATGGAAGAAGGAGAGTTTCTTTGATGAACCAAGGTGACTTAGAGATCAACATTGATGAACGAAGATGTCTTAGAAAGCTTCTCTGATGAACGAAAGGTTACTTAGAGAATAACTTTTGTTAGCTCTTTGAATAACTTTGATGACTTTGAGAATAACTTTGATAGCTCTGGGAATAACTTTTATGATTTTGAGAACATCTTTGATGTCTTGGAGAACAACTTTGATGACCAAGATTAACTTTAGATGTCTCTGAGAATAACTTTTATAACATAGAAATTAACTTTAGATGTCTCTGAAAATATCTTTGATGACTTCGAGAATAACATTTGATGACTCTGAGAATAACTTTTATGTCTTACATAATAACTTTAGATGTCTCTGAAAATAACTTTGATGAAAAAAGATGTCTTAGATTAACTTTTGATGACTTTGAAAACAAGTTTGATGAACAAAGATGTTTTGGAAAGTTTCTCTGACGAACGAAGGTAACTTAGAGATTAACTTTTATGATTTAGAGAACATCTTTGATGTCTTAGAGAACAAGATTGATGTCTTAGAGAACAACTTGGATGAACAAAGATGTCTTAGAAAGCTTCTCTGATGAACGAAAAGATACTTAGAGAATGTCTTTGATGAATGGAAGTGAGTTAGAGAATAACATAACATGACTGAGAATAACTTTTGATAACTCTTAGAATAACTTTGATGTCTTAGAGAATAACTTTGAGGGCTTAGAGAATGTCTTTGATGAATGGAAGTGAGTTAGAGAATAACATAACATGACTGAGAATAACTTTGATGAACAAAGATGTTTTGGAAAGTTTCTCTGAAGAACGAAGGTGACTCTGAGAATAACTTTTGTTAGCTCTTTGAATAACTTTGAGAATGACTTCTGAGAACATGGGTAGTATTTGAACGCGTCTTTGATGTAATGAAAAGTAACTTTGATGACTCGAAGATATCTTGCAGATCAACTTTGATGACAGAGATTAACTTTTGTTGTTTTAGAGATTAACTTTTTGATAGCTCCGAGAATAACTTTTATGCCTCTGAGATTAACTTTAATGAACGAAGATGTCTTAGAAAGTTCTCTGATGAATGAAAGGCTACTTGGAGAATAGCATTTTGATAACTGAGATTAACTTTTTGATGACTCTGAGAATAACTTTGAGGATGCGAGTAAATTTTTGAGTGTTTGAGAGCGTCTTTTTGTTATCTCGAAGAGTAACTTTGGTGTTACGGAGAGCACCTTTGACTATTTTTCTTACTTAACGACATATAATTTTTACGAAAGTGCTGAAAAAGTTACATTTGACTATTTTTTCTTACTTAGCGACATATAATTTTAGTTACGAAAGTGTTGAAAAAGTTACATTTGACTCTTTTAGTTGAGGAAAAAGACAAAATATGACGACAGTGACTATTTTAGTGCTCCACAAAGTATAATGCCAGTTAAGAACGACGATGATAGATATCTTTGACTATATTTTCTTACTTGACTATGGATAAAGTTAGTTATGAACAGTGCTGAAAAGATTCCTTTGACAATTTTTAGCTAAGCGAAAGGCTGTTTAGTTAAGAACGGTGTTGAATGAGGTTAATCCTGACTATTTTCAGATGAGAGAAGTGATATTTCAGTTAAGAAATGACAAGGAAACATGATGAAGTAACTATTTTTAGTTGACCGATGAATACTTTTAGTTGAGCAAAAGCCAAAACATGATGAACATGACTTTTTTCTGATGATTGGCAGATAATTTTAGTTATGAAATGACAATGAAACATGATGAACACGGTTATTTTCTGATGAATGGGGAATATGTTTAGTTAAGAAATGATGAAAGTTATTATTTTTAGTTGATCGACGATGGATAAAAGCTAGTTATGAACAGTTTTGGAAAGTTTCCTTTGACAATTTTTTCTTGATGAAACATAGCGCCTGTTAAGAAAGTGCTGAAAAAAGTTTCCTTTGACAATTTTTAGCTAAGAGAAAGGTTGTTTTAGTTAAGAACAGTGTTGAACGAGGCTATTTCTGACTATTTTTAGTTGACTGGATAATAAGTTTAGTTGAGAAATGACGAAAGTGACTATGTTTTAGTTGATTGGCGAAAGATTTTTTTAGTTATGAAATGACAATGAAACATGAAGAACACGGTTATTTTCTGATGACTAGGGAATAAGTTTAGTTATGAACAGTGTCGGAAAGATTCCTTTGACAATTTTTGGTTGATTGGATAATAAGTTAGTTGAGAAATGAGGAAAGTGACTATGTTTTAGTTGATTGGCGAAAGATTTTTTTAGTTGTGAAATGACAATGAAACATGAAGAACACGGTTATTTTCTGATGACTAGGGAATAAGTTTAGTTATGAACAGTGTTGGAAAGATTCCTTTGACAATTTTTGGTTGATTGGATAATAAGTTAGTTGAGAAATGAGGAAAGTGACTATGTTTCAGTTGATTGGCGAAAGATTTTTAGTTAAGAAGTTACAAGAAAGGTTTGTCTTTTGTAAATTTGGAACTGAATAAAGTGTAGATTTGTTTAAGAACGGGGTTGGTAGAACTATTAAGTTGACAACGAGAATTACTTTGACATAGTTTTGAAAATAAAACTTGGTGACTAAAATTGTTGAGGGAACTGTAATGCAGTATAATATTATTTGACAAAGAACTAGTTAGTGAATGGAAGAAACAAAGAACATAAAAAAAATGAGGTTAAGTAAGGGATTGAACACAGTGAACATACGGTGAACACAGAAAACATGTAAGAAAAAGTTGATGAATAGAGTGAACAAGCAGGGAATATGAACTTATAGAGAATATGAAGACATGATAAGGAACATAGGGAATACAAAGAATGAACACTGAATGTGTGAAGAACAAGCTAAGAACATTGAGAACATGAATATTGAGTATAAAAAGTTATACAGAGAACATATGATGCACATGAAAATATGACAAAGAACATAGTGAACATACGGGGAAAATGGCAGAAAAAATTTGAACTGAGCTTGCTGTGAACATTTATAGAACATGGAATGAACACAGAAAACATGGAAAAAATGTGAAGAACACAGCTGAATATAGAGAAAATATGCAAATACAGGGGGACAAGAGCTGGAGCTCTGTAACTGACTTGATCTTATTTACTACGTCTGAAATATGACTGTTTAAAATTTCAGGGGGATTGGACTGCTAGTAGCGAAAATGTGGTCTCTGTCAAATTTGGGTCTTTAATTGGACTCTGATTAATTTCGATCATGAACGGGACTCTGAATATTTTGGCACAAAGTAGACTCTGGCGAATTTTCGGTATAAACTGGACTCTGATGAATTTCGATCAAGAACTGGACTCTGTCAAATTTTCACAGATTACAGGACACTGATGAAATTTGCTAGAAAAACTGTCTCTGACGAATTTTGCTCTCAAAGTAGACTCTGTTCATTTTTAGGTATAAATTGGACTCTGATGAAATATGAGCTTAAAACTGTCTCTGACTAATTTTGCTCTCAAAGTAGACTCTGGCGAATTTTCGGTATAAACTGGACTCTGATGAAATATGAGCTTAAAACTGGGCTCTGTTCAATTTTGGTCTTTACAGATGAAATAGCCGTAAATGGATATAAAACTAAATGTTACGGATAAGTTGTCTGTTTTCCTTAACAAAACATCTAAGACAATATTCTCTGAAAATAGCTGTAAGGAAATAGGAGGAGAGAGAGAGAGAGAGGGACGGTCCAGATATTATTATGGAGAAGATAAGATACGATTACAGAGGTGACCTGAAGGCCGTGTCTGGCTGACGTCTAAAGTAAACACAGGTGATGCGACAGATTGCGAGGTAAGGGGGGAGGGAGGGGGTGTGGTTCAATTACAGGTACACATAAACACACATAGCTTCACGTGTCTGTCGGTCTTGACAATAGTACACATGGATATGCACACAAAACAGTCCGTACTCGTATGACATTATTTTTAATTATAAGAACTTTAACAACTTCTAAAAATCTGTGACTGACAAAATTTACCTGAAAACCCTGGCTCATAAACATGAATTTGAATTTCTCCCATAAGGCCTTAACAAACTTCTAAGTCTCGGAAATTATTTTTATGATAAGACTTTAACAAACTTCTAAGTCTCGGAAATTATTTTTCTCATAAGAAATCCTTACTTTTAAAATCTGTGACTGACAAAAAAAAAAAAAATTGCCTGTGGCGCTTACAGTCCACAGGGGTCCTCTCCCCCCCCAAAAAAAGGGCCGCTGGCGCTTACAGTCCACAGGGGTCCTCTCCCCCCCCCAAAAAAAAAGGGCCGCTAGCGCTTACACCCTACTACTCACACCACCACACCACCACCACCACCACCACACTACCACCACCACCACCACACCACCACCACCACCACCACACCACCACACCACCACCACCACACCACCACCACCACACCACCACCACCACACCACCACACCACCACCACACTACCACCACCACACTACCACCACCACCACCACCACCACACCACCACACCACCACCACACTACCACCACCACCACCACACCACCACCATCACACTACCACCACCACCACTACACCACCACCACCACACTACCACCACCACACCACCACTACACTACCACCACCACACCACCACCACCACTACACTACCACCACCACACTACCACCACCACACTACCACCATCACACTACCACCACCACCACACTACCACCACCACACTACCACCACACCACCACACTACCACCACAACACCACCACACCACCACACTACCACCACCACACCACTACACTACCACCACCACACCACCACACTACCACCATCACACTACCACCACCACACTACCACCACTACACTACCACCACCACACCACCACCACCACTACACTACCACCACCACACTACCACCACCACACTACCACCATCACACTACCACCACCACCACACTACCACCACCACACTACCACCACACCACCACACTACCACCACCACACCACCACACCACCACACTACCACCACCACACCACTACACTACCACCACCACACCACCACACTACCACCATCACACTACCACCACCACACTACCACCACCCCTACCACACCACCACCTGGAGTGTGTACGACACAATCGGGGTACCCGGGTTCATATCCCCGGCAGGGCAGATACCGTTTACCGCGTTTTCTTTCCTCTGATGCCTCTGTTTACCCAACAGTAAAACAATTACCCGGGAGTCAGACAACTGTTGTGTTCTGCATCCTGTGGGTGGTTATAACTCGGCCTATCCTTGGGGATGGGGGTAGATAAGCTTAAAATCAGGCTTCCTGTCCCCGCCAACGGGAATTATAAGTAAACTGGTGAAAGAACTGTGCTTAACCACTTGGACTATGGGGGATCGATCGTGGGCCTGGAAGACGCGAGGCCGTGGCTGTACCCACCAGTGCACGTGGGTGTGTAGGCACATTATGGGTGATGGCGGTGAGGTGGAGGAGCCTGGAGTACCACCGCGGGTGGTACTCCAGGCTGAGTGGTGAGTACCACCGCGGATGGTACTCCAGGCTGAGTGGCGGGTACCACCGCGGGTGGTACTCCAGGCTGAGTGGCGGGTACCACCGAGGGTGGTACTCCAGGCTGAGTGGCGGGTACCACCGCGGGTGGTACTCCAGGCTGAGTGGCGGCAGAGATCCTGGCTAGCCGTGTGGTCACTGGTATAACACTCTCTTGGTGGTACGGTGCCTGCTGCTATCTTCCTTTCTTCCCTCCTTCCTTCATTTCTTTCTTCCTTTCTTCCCTCCTTCCTTCGCTCCTTCTCTCTATCTCTTTGTACTCACCTAGTTGTGTTTGCGGGGGTTGAGCTCTGGCTCTTTGGTCCCGCCTTTCAACCGTCAACCAACTCATGTACAGATTCCTGAGCCTATTGGGCTCTATCATATCTACACTTGAAACTGTGTATGGAGTCAGCCTCCACCACATTACTGCCTAATACATTCCACCTGTTAAGCACTCTGACACTAAACAAATTTTTTCTAATATCTCTATGACTCATTTGGGCGCTCAGTTTCCACCTGTGTCCCCTTGTGCGTGTGCCCCTTTAGTTAAATTGCCTGTATTTATCTACCCTATCAATTACTTTGAGAATCTTGTATGTGTTGATCATGTCCGTCTAACTCTTCTGTCTTCCAGCGACGTGAGGTTTACCTCTCAGCTCGGGTACTAGTCTGTTGGCAAACCTTTGAACCTTTTCCAATTTAGTCTTATGCTTGACTAGATATGGACTAGTCCATATCCCTTGGCCAATATACTGACCGGTGGACGCTCCGCTGGCCAATATACTGACCGGTGGACGCTCCGCTGGCCAATATACTGACCGGTGGACGCTCCGCTGGCCAATATACTGACCGGTGGACGCTCCGCTGGCCAATATACTGACCGGTGGACGCTTCGCTGGCCAATATACTGACCGGTGGACGCTCCGCTGGCCAATATACTGACCGGTGGACGCTCTGCTGGCCAATATACTGACCGGTGGACGCTCCGCTGGCCAATATACTGACCGGTGGACGCTCCGCTGGCCAATATACTGACCGGTGGACGCTCCGCTGGCCAATATACTGACCGGTGGACGCTCCGCTGGCCAATATACTGACCGGTGGACGCTCTGCTGGCCAATATACTGACCGGTGGACGCTCTGCTGGCCAATATACTGACCGGTGGACGCTTCGCTGGCCAATATACTGACCGGTGGACGCTTCGCTGGCCAATATACTGACCGGTGGACGCTCCGCTGGCCAATATACTGACCGGTGGACGCTCTGCTGGCCAATATACTGACCGGTGGACGCTCCGCTGGCCAATATACTGACCGGTGGACGCTCCGCTGGCCAATATACTGACCGGTGGACGCTCCGCTGGCCAATATACTGACCGGTGGACGCTCCGCTGGCCAATATACTGACCGGTGGACGCTCTGCTGGCCAATATACTGACCGGTGGACGCTCTGCT
>NW_025567991.1:50000-63208 GCF_020424385.1 Procambarus clarkii
CCCCACCATCCACCACTCCCCCTGTCCCCTCGTCCTCCCCATCATCCCCCCACTCCCCCCGTCCCCTCGTCCTCCCCCCACCATCCCCCACTCCCCCCGTCCCCTCGTCCTCCCCACCATCCCCCACTCCCCGTGTCCCCTCGTCCTCCCCACCGTCCCCCACTCCCCCCGTCCCCTCGTCCTCCCCACCGTCCCCCCACTTACCCCCTGTCCCCTCGTCCTCCCCCCACCGTCCCCCACTCCCCCTGTCCCCTCGTCCTCCCCCCACCGTCCCCCCACTCCCCCTGTCCCCCTCGTCCTCCCCACCGTCTCCCCACTCCCCCGTCCCCCTCGTCCTCCCCACCATCCCACCACTCCCCCGTCGTCCCCTCGTCCTCCCCCACCATCCCCCCACCTCCCCCGTCCCCTCGTCCTCCCCACCATCCCCCACTCCCCCGTCCCCTCGTCCTCCCCACCATCCCCCACTCCCCCGTCCCCTCGTCCCTCCCCACCATCCCCCAACTCCCCCGTCCCCTCGTCCTCCCCACCATCCCCCACTCTCCCCCCCCCCTCGTCCTCCCCACCATCCCCCACTCCCCCCGTCCCCTCGTCCTCCCCCACCATCCCCACTCCCCCGTCCCCTCGTCCTCCCCACCATCCCTCACTCCCCCCCGTCCCCTCGTCCTCCCCCACCATTCCCCACTCCCCCGTCCCCTCGTCCTCCCCACCATCCCCCACTCCCCCCGTCCCCCTCGTCCTCCCCACCATCCCCCACTCCTCCGTCCCCTCGTCCTCCCCACCATTCCCCACTTCCCCCCGTCCCCTCGTCCTCCCCACCATCCCCCCTCAACCGTCCCCTCGTCCTCCCCACCATCCCCCACTCCCCCCCACTCCCTCCCTCATCCTCCCCACCATCCACCACTCCCCCGTCCCCTCGTCCTCCCCCACCATCCCCCACTCCCCCCGTCCCCTCGTCCTCCCCACCATCCTTCACTCTCCCCCGTCCCTCGTCCTCCCCACCATCCCCCCTCTCCCCCGTCCCCTCGTCCTCCCCACCATCCCCCCACCTCCCCCGTCCCCTCGTCCTCCCCACCATCCCCCACTCCCCCCGTCCCCTCGTCCTCCCCACCATCCCCCCACTCCCCCCGTCCCCTCGTCCTCCCCACCATCCCCCACTCCCCCCGTCCCCTCGTCCTCCCCACCATCCTTCACTCCCCCGTCCCCCTCGTCCTCCCCACCATCCCCCACTCCCCCGTCCCCTCGTCCTCCCCACCATCCCCCACTCCCCCGTCCCCTCGTCCTCCCCCCACCATCCCCCACTCCCCCGTCCCCTCGTCCTCCCCACCATCCCCTCGTCCTCCCACCATCCCACTCCCCCCGTCCTCTCGTCCTCCCCACCATCCCCCACTCCCCCCGTCCCCTCGTCCTCCCCACCATCCCCCACTCCTCCCGTCTCCCGTCCTCCCCACCATCCCCCCTCCCCGCCATCCCCACACTCCCCCCGTCCCCTCGTCCTCCCCACCATCCCCCACTCCCCCGTCCCCTCGTCCTCCCCCACCATCCCCCACTCCCCCGTCCCCTCGTCCTCCCCCCCCACCATCCCCCACTCCCCTCGTCCTCCCCCCACCATCCCCCACTCCCCTCGTCCTCCCCACCATCCCCCACTCCCCCCCGTCCCCTCGTCCTCCCCACCATCCCCCACTCATCCCCCGTTCCCCTCGTCCTCCCCACCATCCCCCACTCCCCCCGTCCCCTCGTCCCCCCCACCATCCCCCACTCCCCCGTCCCCTCGTCCTCCCCACCATCCCCCACTCCCTCGTCCTCCCCACCATCCCCCACTCCCCCCCCTCGTCCTCCCCCACCATCCCCCACTCCCCCGTCCCCTCGTCCTCCCCACCATCCCCCACTCCCCACCGTCCCCCTCGTCCTCCCGTCCTCCCACCATCCCCCGCTCCCCCGTCCCCCTCCACCATCCCCCCACTCCCCCGTCCCCCGTCCTCCCCACCATCCCCCACCCCTCGTCCTCCCCACCATCCCCCACTCCCCCGTCCTCTCCACCATCCCCCCACTCCCCCGTCCCCGTCCCCACCATCCCCCCCACCGTCCTCCCCACCATCCCCCACTCCCCCCGTCCTCCCCACCATCCCCCACTCCCCGTCCCCTCGTCCTCCCCACCATCCCCCACCCCCGTCCTCCCACCATCCCCCCCCCTCGTCCTCCCCACCATCCCCCACTCCCCCCCCCGTCCCCTCGTCCTCCCCACCATCCCCCGTCCTCCCCACCATCCCCTCGTCCTCCCCCACCATCCCCCCCGTCCTCCCCACCATCACCCCCTCCCTCGTCCTCCCCACCATCCCCCCCACTCCCCCCGTCCTCCCCACCATCCCCTCCTCCGTCCCCCCATCCCCCACCATCCCCCCGTCCCCCCGTCCTCCCCACCATCCCCCACTCCCCCCGTCCCCTCCACCCCACCACCCCCACTCCCCCGTCCCCTCGTCCTCCCCCCATCCCCCCCTCTCCCCTCGTCCTCCCCACCATCCCCCACTCCCCCCGTCCCCTCGTCCTCCCCACCATCCCCCACTCTCCCCCGTCCCCTCGTCCTCCCCACCATCCCCCACTCCCCCGTCCCCTCGTCCTCCCCACCATCCCCCACTCCCCCCCGTCCCCCTCGTCCTCCCCACCATCCCCCCCCACTCCCCCCGTCCCCTCGTCCTCCCCACCATCCCCCACTCCCCCCGTCCTCCCCCACCCCTCGTCCCCTCCCCACCATCCCCCACTCCCCCCGTCCCCTCGTCCTCCCCACCATCCCCCACTCCCCCGTCCCCTCGTCCTCCCCACCATCCCCCACTCCCCCCGTCCCCTCGTCCTCCCCCACCATCCCCCACTCCCCCCATCCCCTCGTCCTCCTCCCCACCATCCCCCACTCCCCCCGTCCCCTCGTCCTCCCCACCACTCCCCCTTCACTCCCCCCCCCCCCGTCCCCTCGTCCTCCCCACCATCCCCCACTCCCCCGTCCCCTCGTCCTCCCCCCCCATCCCCCACTCCCCCCGTCCCCTCGTCCTCCCCCGCTCCCCCATCCTCCCCACTCCCCCCGTCCCCTCGTCCTCCCCACCATCCCCCCCGCTCCCCCCGTCCCCTCGTCCCCCTCCCCCACCATCCCCCACTCCCCCGTCCCCTCGTCCTCCCCACCATCCCCCACTCCCCCCGTCCCTCGTCCTCCTCCCCACCATCCCCCACTCCCCCTCCCCTCGTCCTCCCCCACCATCCCCCATCCCCCCCGTCCCCTCGTCCTCCCCGTCCCCCCCCACCCCCCCGTCCTCCCCCCGTCCCCCCACCATCCCCCCCTCCCCCCTCGTCCTCCCCCACCATCCCCCCCTCCCCCGTCCCCTCGTCCTCCCCCACCATCCCCCCCTCCCCCCGTCCCCTCGTCCTCCCCACCATCCCCCACTCCCCGTCCCCTCGTCCTCCCCACCATCCCCCACTCCCCCCGTCCCCTCGTCCTCCCCCACCATCCCCCACTCCCCCGTCCCCTCGTCCTCCCCACCATCCCCCCCACTCCCCCGTCCCCTCGTCCTCCCCACCATCCCCCACTCCCCCCCCCCCTCGTCCTCCCCCCCATCCTCCCCACCTCCCCCGTCCCCTCGTCCTCCCCCCCCATCCCCCCCTCCCCTCGTCCCCTCCTCCCCACCATTCCCCCCACCCCCCGTCCCCCCGTCCTCCCCACGGTCTCCCCCCCCCGTCCCCTCGTCCTCCCCCCATCCCCCCTCCCCCGTCCCCTCGTCCTCCCCACCATCCCCCACTCCCCCGTCCCCTCGTCCTCCCCCACCATCCCCCACTCCCCCGTCCCCTCGTCCTCCCCACCATCCCCCACTCCCCCGTCCCCTCGTCCTCCCCACCATCCCCCACTCCCCCCGTCCCCTCGTCCTCCCCACCATCCCCCACTCCCCCTGTCCCCCGTCCTCCCCACCATCCCCCACTCCCCCTGTCCCCCGTCCTCCCCACCATCCCCCACTCCCCCGTCCCCTCGTCCTCCCCACCATCCCCCACTCTCCCCCCCGTCCCCCTCGTCCTCCCCACCATCCCCCACTCCTCCGTCCCCTCGTCCCCATCCCCCACCCCCCCGTCCCCTCGTCCTCCCCACCATCCCCCACTCCCCCCCCCCTCGTCCTCCCCACCATCCTCCCCTCCCCGTCCCCCTCGTCCTCCCCACCATCCCCCACTCCCCCGTCCCCTCGTCCTCCCCACCATCCCCCACTCCTCCCCCCCGTCCCCTCGTCCTCCCCACCATCCCCCACCTCACCCCCCGTCCCCTCGTCCTCCCCACCATCCCCCACTCCCCCGTCCCCTCGTCCTCCCCACCATCCCCCCACTCCCCCCCGTCCCCTCGTCCTCCCCACCATCCCCCACTCCCCACGTCCCCTCGTCCTCCCCACCATCCCCCACTCCCCCGTCCCCTCGTCCCTCCCCACCATCCCCCACTCCCCCCGTCCCCTCGTCCTCCCCACCATCCCCCACTCCCCCGTCCCCTCGTCCTCCCCACCATCCCCCACTCCCCCCGTCCCCTCGTCCTCCCCACCATCCCCCACTCCCCCGTCCCCTCGTCCTCCCCACCATCCCCCACTCCCCCGTCCCCCTCGTCCTCCCCACCATCCTCCCCACTCCCCCGTCCCCTCGTCCTCCCCACCATCCCCCACTCCCCCGTCCCCTCGTCCTCCCCACCATCCCCCACTCCCCCTGTCCCCTCGTCCTCCCCACCATCCCCCACTCCCCCTGTCCCCTCGTCCCCCCCACCGTCCCCCGTCCTCCCCCCGTCCCCTCGTCCCCCCCACCCTCCTCCCACCTCCCCCCGTCCCCTCGTCCTCCCCACCATCCCCCACTCCCCCCGTCCCCTCGTCCTCCCCACCATCCCCCACTCCCCCGTCCCCTCCGTCCTCGTCCACCATTCCCCACTCCCCCGTCCCCTCGTCCTCCCCACCATCCCCACTCCCCCCGTCCCCTCGTCCTCCCCACCATCCCCCACTCCCCCGTCCCCTCGTCCTCCCCACCATCCCCCACTCCCCCGTCCCCTCGTCCTCCCCACCATCCCCCACTCCCCCGTCCCCTCGTCCTCCCCACCATCCCCCACTCCCCCGTCCCCTCGTCCTCCCCACCATCCCCCACTCCCCCGTCCCCTCGTCCTCCCCACCATCCCCCACTCCCCCGTCCCCTCGTCCTCCCCACCATCCCCCACTCCCCCGTCCCCTCGTCCTCCCCACCATCCCCCACTCCCCCGTCCCCTCGTCCTCCCCACCATCCCCCACTCCCCCGTCCCCTCGTCCTCCCCACCATCCCCCACTCCCCCGTCCCCTCGTCCTCCCCACCATCCCCCACTCCCCCGTCCCCTCGTCCTCCCCACCATCCCCCACTCCCCCGTCCCCTCGTCCTCCCCACCATCCCCCACTCCCCCGTCCCCTCGTCCTCCCCACCATCCCCCACTCCCCCGTCCCCTCGTCCTCCCCACCATCCCCCACTCCCCCCGTCGTCCCCTCGTCCTCCCCACCATCCCCCACTCCTCCCGTCCCCTCGTCCTCCCCACCATCCCCCATCCCCTCCCCCCGTCCCCTCGTCCTCCCCACCATCCCCCACCCCCCCCGTCCCCTCGTCCTCCCCACCATCCCCCCGTCCCCTCGTCCTCCCCACCATCCCCCCATCCCCCCCTCCCTCTCCTCACCATCCCCCTCGTCCCCTCGTCCTCCCCACCATCCCCCACTCCCCCGTCCCCTCGTCCTCCCCACCATTCCCCCACTCCCCCGTCCCCTCGTCCTCCCCCACCATCCCCCACTCCCCCGTCCCCTCGTCCTCCCCCACCATCCCCCACTCCCCTTTCCCCTCGTCCTCCCCACCATCCCCCACTCCCCCCGTCCCCTCGTCCTCCCCACCATCCCCCACTTCCCCCGTCCCCTCGTCCTCCCCCACCATCCCCCACTCCCCCGTCCCCTCGTCCTCCCCACCATCCCCCACTCCCCCCGTCCCCTCGTCCTCCCCACCATCCCCCACTCCCCCGTCCCCCCCTCGTCCCCTCGTCCTCCCCACCATCCCCCACTCCCCCGTCCCCTCGTCCTCCCCCACCATCCCCCACTCCCCCCGTCCCCTCGTCCTCCCCACCATCCCCCACTCCCCCCGTCCCCCTCGTCCTCCCCACCATCCCCCACTCCCCCCCACCGTCCCCTCGTCCTCCCCACCATCCCCCACTCCCCCGTCCCCTCGTCCTCCCCACCATTCCCCACTCCCCCGTCCCCTCGTCCTCCCCACCATCCCCCACTCCCCCCGTCCCCTCGTCCTCCCCACCATCCCCCACTCCCCCCCGTCCCCTCGTCCTCCCCACCATCCTTCACTCCCCCGTCCCCTCGTCCTCCCCACCATCCCCCACTCCCCCGTCCCCTCGTCCTCCCCACCATCCCCCACTCCCCCGTCCCCTCGTCCTCCCCACCATCCCCCACTCCCCCGTCCCCCTCGTCCCCCCCACCATCCCCCACTCGTCCTCCCCCCCCCCGTCCCCTCGTCCTCCCCACCATCCCCCACTCCCCCGTCCCCTCGTCCTCCCCACCATCCCCCCACTCCCCCCCGTCTCCTCGTCCTCCCCACCATCCCCCACTCCCTCGTCCTCCCCACCATCCCCCACTCCCCCCGTCCCCTCGTCCTCCCCACCATCCCCCACTCCCCCCGTCCCCTCGTCCTCCCCACCATCCCCCACTCCCCCGTCCCCTCGTCCTCCCCACCATCCCCCACTCCCCCCGTCCCCTCGTCCTCCCCCACCATCCCCCACCCCCCGTCCCCTCGTCCTCCCCACCATCCCCCACTCCCCCGTCCCCTCGTCCTCCCCCAACCGTTCCCCGCTCCCCCTCGTCCTCCCCACCATCCTTCACTCCCCCCGTCCCCTCGTCCTCCCCACCATCCCCCACTCCCCCCGTCCCCTCGTCCTCCCCACCGTCCCCCACTCCCCCGTCCCCTCGTCCTCCCCACCATCCCCCACTCCCCCGTCCCCTCGTCCTCCCCAACCATCCCCCCCCCACGTCCCCTCGTCCTCCCCCCCACGTCCCCTCCCTCCGTCCCCTCGTCTCCACCCCACCATTCCCCCCGTCCCCTCGTCCTCCCCACCATCCCCCACTCCCCCCGTCCCCTCGTCCTCCCCCCACCATTCCCCACTCCCCCGTCCCCTCGTCCTCCCCAACAATTCCCCGCTCCCCGTCCCCTCGTCCTCCCCACCATCTCCCACTCCCCCGTCCCCTCGTCCTCCCCACCATCCCCCACTCCCCCCGTCCCCTCGTCCTCCCCCCCCACCCCCCCGTCCCCTCGTCCTCCCCACCATCCCTCCCCCGTCCTCCCCCCCCCCCTCGTCCTCCCCACCATCCCCCACTCCGTCCCCCCTCGTCCTCCCCAACATTCCCCCTCGTCCGTCCCCTCGTCCTCCCCATCCCATTCGTCCTCCCCCCGTCCCCTCGTCCTCCCCAACATCCCCCGCTCCCGTCGTCCTCCCCACCATCCCCCACTCCCCCCGTCCCCTCGTCCTCCCCCCCATCCCCCACTCCCCCGTCCCCTCGTCCTCCCCCACCATCCCCCACTCCCCCCCGTCCCCCTCGTCCTCCCCAACATCCCCTCCCTCCGTCCCCTCGTCCCCCCCACCATCCCCCCACTCTCCCCGTCCCCTCGTCCTCCCCAACATTCCCCGCTCCGTCCCCTCGTCCTCCCCAACATTCCCCGCTCCGTCCCCTCGTCCTCCCCAACATTCCCCGCTCCGTCCCCTCGTCCTCCCCACCATCCCCCACATCCCCCCGTCCCCTCGTCCTCCCCCACCATCCCCCACTCCCCCCGTCCCCTCGTCCTCCCCACCATCCCCCACTCTCCCCCGTCCCCTCGTCCTCCCCCACATCCTCCCCTCCCCCACCGTCCCCCCGTCCCGTCGTCCTCCCCACCATCCTCCACTCCCCCCCCGTCCCCTCGTCCTCCCCACCATCCCCCACTCCCCCTCGTCCCCTCGTCCATCCCCACCATCCTTCACTCCCCCCGTCCCCTCGTCCTCCCCACCATCCCCCACTCCCCCCGTCCCCTCGTCCTCCCCAACCATTCCCCGCTCCGTCCCCTCCTCCCCCATCCCCCACTCCCCCGTCCCCCTCGTCCTCCCCCACCATCGCCCCCCACTCCCCCCGTCCCCTCGTCCTCCCCCACCACCCCCCCCCTCCCCTCGTCCTCCCCACCATCCTCCACTCCGCTCCGTCCCCCTCGTCCTCCCCAATATCCCCCTTCCGTCCCCCCTCGTCCTCCCCATCCCCCACTCCCCCCGTCCCCTCGTCCTCCCCACCATCCCCCACTCCCCCGTCCCCTCGTCCTCCCCACCATCCCCCACTCCCCCGTCCCCTCGTCCTCCCCACCATCCCCCACTCCCCCGTCCCCTCGTCCTCCCCACCACACCACCCACCACCCCACCCCACACTACCACCACCACCACCACACCACCCCACCACCACCACACCACCACACCACCACCACCACACCACCACCACCACACCACCACCCACCACACCACACCACCACCACACTACCCCACCAACATACCAACCACCACACCACCACCACCACACCACCACACCACCACCACACTACCACCACCACCACCACACCACCACCATCACACGACCACCACCACCACTACACACACCACCACCACACTACCACCACCACACCACCACTACACTACCACCACCACACCACCACCACCACTACACTACCACCACCACACTACCACCACCACACTACCACCATCACACTACCACCACCACCACACTACCACCACCACACTACCACCACACCACCCACACTACCACCCAAACACCACCACACCACCACATACCACCACCACACCACTACACTACCACCACCACACCACCACACTACCACCATCACACTACCACCACCACACTACCACCACTACACTACCACCACCCACCACCACCACCACTACACTACCACCACCACACTACCACCACCACACTACCACCATCACCACTACCACCACCACCACACTACCACCCACCACACTACCACCACCCCACCACACTACCACCACCACACCACCCACCACCACACTACCACCACCACACCACTACACTACCACCACCACACCACCACACTACCACCATCACACTACCACCACCACACTACCACCACCCTACCACACCACCACCTGGAGTGTGTACGACACAATCGGGTACCCGGTTCATATCCCCGGCAGGGCAGATACCGTTTACCGCGTTTTCTTTCCTCTGATGCCTCTGTTTACCCAACAGTAAAACAATTACCCGGGAGTCAGACAACTGTTGTGTTCTGCATCCTGTGGGTGGTTATAACTCGGCCTATCCTTGGGGATGGGGTAGATAAGCTTAAATCAGGCTTCCTGTCCCCGCCAACGGGAATTATAAGTAAACTGGTGAAAGAACTGTGCTTAACCACTTGGACTATGGGGGATCGATCGTGGGCCTGGAAACGCGAGGCCGTGGCTGTACCCACCAGTGCACGTGGTGTGTAGGCACATTATGGTGATGGCGGTGAGGTGGAGGAGCCTGGAGTACCACCGCGGGTGGTACTCCAGGCTGAGTGGTGATTACCACCGCGGATGGTACTCCAGGCTGAGTGGCGGGTACCACCGCGGGTGGTACTCCAGGCTGAGTGGCGGGTACCACCGAGGGTGGTACCTCCAGCTGAGTGGCGGGTACCACCGCGGGTGGTACTCCAGGCTGAGTGCGGCAGAGATCCTGGCTAGCCGTGTGGTCACTGGTATAACACTCTCTTGGTGGTACGGTGCCTGCTGCTATCTTCCTTTCTTCCCTCCTTCCTTCATTTCTTTCTTCCTTTCTTCCCTCCTTCCTTCGCTCCTTCTCTCTATCTCTTTGTACTCACCTAGTTGTCAACGAAAATAAACAATACTCACAATGAATGGTATGGTAAACAACTCGATTCCAATGCAGTGTCACACAGAATAATTAAATAAAAATGAAAATAAATCGAAATCTATGAAAATTTAATTTATCAGTGCAATTGGAAACACTAAAATGTAATCGTAACATATTTAGTATAGTGTGTGTTGCTTTTACGTCGAACAGATGATGCTGTTTTTCCAAAACATGTTTTTACCTGTCACAGATGTGACATCTATATAGTAGGTATAGAAAAACATGCTTTATGCGAATGGAACGTTGTCAAAATATTAAAGCAATCGGTGAAGAACTTTCGGAGATTAGTGATTTTGAACAAACGAACACTTATATTTATTTAGATTGACTTCAACTTAAATGAAGGAATTTTTTTTCGATATATATTGTTTTTATTTCATTCATGTTTTTTTCGGGTCAATCAGGCTGCGAACAGCCGAATCAAACCGCCTGGTGGATCAGACCAGCAACCAAGAGGCCTGGTCAGAGAACGGGCCGCGAGGACAGTGATCCCCGGAATCTTCAACTGGTGGGAGGGGAGCTGGAGTCCAACATTACAACCCCCCCTCCCCCCCCCACCGGCTGACTCTCTACCTTAAACACCTTAACACCCCAGGAACACCAGGTAAACTATAGTGACAACACCAGGTAAACTATAGTGACAACACCAGGTAAACTTTAGTGACAACACCAGGTAAACTTTAGTGACAACACCAGGTAAATTACAGTGACAACACCAGGTAAACTTTAGTGACAACACCAGGTAAATTACAGTGACAACACCAGGTAAACTATAGTGACAACACCAGGTAAACTATAGTGACAACACCAGGTAAACTATAGTGACAACACCAGGTAAACAACAGTGACAACACCAGGTAAACTTTAGTGACAACACCAGGTAAATTACAGTGACAACACCAGGTAAACTTTAGTGACAACACCAGGTAAATTACAGTGACAACACCAGGTAAACTATAGTGACAACACCAGGTAAACTATAGTGACAACACCAGGTAAACTATAGTGACAACACCAGGTAAACTATAGTGACAACACCAGGTAAACTATAGTGACAACATCAGGTAAACTAAAGTGACAACACCAGGTAAACTATAGTGACAACACCAGGTAAACTATAGTGACAACACCAGGTAAACTATAGTGACAACACCAGGCAAACCATAGTGACAACACCAGGTAAACCATAGTGACAACACCAGGTAAACCATAGTGACAACACCAGGTAAACCATAGTGACAACACCAGGTAAACTATAGTGACAACACCAGGTAAACCATAGTGACAACACCAGGTAAACTATAGTGACAACACCAGGTAAACTATAGTGACAACACCAGGTAAACTATAGTGACAACACCAGGTAAACTAAAGTGACAACACCAGGTAAACTATAGTGACAACACCAGGTAAACTATAGTGACAACACCAGGTAAACTATAGTGACAACACCAGGTAAACTATAGTGACAACACCAGGTAAACTATAGTGACAACACCAGGTAAACCATAGTGACAACACCAGGTAAACCATAGTGACAACACCAGGTAAACTATAGTGACAACACCAGGTAAACTATAGTGACAACACCAGGTAAACTATAGTGACAACACCAGGTAAACTATAGTGACAACACCAGGTAAACTATAGTGACAACACCAGGTAAACTATAGTGACAACACCAGGTAAACCATAGTGACAACACCAGGTAAACTATAGTGACAACACCAGGTAAACCATAGTGACAACACCAGGTAAACTATAGTGACAACACCAGGTAAACTATAGTGACAACACCAGGTAAACCATAGTGACAACACCAGGTAAACTATAGTGACAACACCAGGTAAACCATAGTGACAACACCAGTAAACTATAGTGACAACACCAGGTAAACCATAGTGACAACACCAGGTAAACTATAGTGACAACACCAGGTAAACTATAGTGACAACACCAGGTAAACCATAGTGACAACACCAGGTAAACTATAGTGACAACCCCAGGTAAGGTAGCAGACCAAACGAGACTATGACAAATCTTTCAATATACACAAACTAGGACTTTGTTTATTGCGCGCGCGCGCACACACACACACACACACACACACACACACACACACACACACACACACACACACACACACACACACACACACACACACACACACACACACACACACACACACCACACCACACACACACACCACACACACACACACACACACACACACACACACACACACACACACACACACACACACCACACACACACACACACACACACACACACACCACACACACACACACACACACACACACACACACACACACACACACACACACACACACACACACACACACACACACACACACACACACACACACACACACACACACACACACACACACACACACCCACACACACACACATACACACACACACACACACACACACACCACACACACACACACACACACACACCACACATACAGTGCCACTCCCTCCTGCCAGGCATAAAAAATCCACCTGTACACCTTCAACTGTCCCCCCCCCTCATGTACACATTATGTAGCCCCCTCCCACCTGTATACCCCCTCTTTCCCCCCCCCCCCTCAATACACCCTTAAGCGCTCCCACCACACCCCCTTGTACCCTCCCCCCCCCCTCACCTGTTCAGCATCAATTACTGCTATTTACCCGCCACCAGAGCCCCCCCCCACACCTGAAGGACAGCAGATGTGGTAACGGACCCCCGCCCCGCCCCAGTACACATCTTTACCGCTGCTCTCTACATCTCAGTGTCATGTTACTATGTGCGCGTGCGTCGTGTGGTGCTGGTGGTCGTCCGTGGTCGTCCCCGCCGCCACCACAGTCGTGCTCCTCCAACAGAACACAGGTGATGGCAGGGAACCATTCACTTATCAGTTCCAGGATCCTCCAACTTTGATATTATTATTATTGTTAACAGTTATGGAGCAATTATTTATTGGCATGAATATATACATCTTTAATATTACGCGCGCACGACCGGTTATACCAGTTGCCATGTAGTCCTCCAGTTGCAAGTCTTCCAGTTGCCATACAGACCTTCAGTGTCAGTCTTACAGTTGCCATGCAGACCTTCAGTGTCAGTCTTACAGTTGCCATGCAGACCTTCAGTGTCAGTCTTACAGTTGCCATGCAGACCTCCAGTTGCCATACAGACCTTCAGTGCCAGTCTTCCAGTTGCCATACAGACCT
>NW_025567993.1:0-23426 GCF_020424385.1 Procambarus clarkii
CCGTTGGAGGGAAGTGTGGTAAGGAAGATCGAATAAATAATATGGAGAGACTCATATTCTGTACAAACGGTCAACAAGGGGGGACTATACCTAAAAAAAAAGTCGAGGAAGCCATCTCTAGCCACAACTTCAAGGTCAGGTACGACACAGGACTCGTACGACTGTAAAGTTAAACAACACCCCCCACCGTGCAAGAAGACTAGGGTGAGGGGCATAAAACACTAAACCTTAAACACCCCCTGAAGTGGCTGTCGTGTAGTGGCTGTCGTGTAGTGGCTGTCGTGTAGTGGCTGTCGTGTAGTGGCTGTCGTGTAGTGGCTGTCGTGTAGTGGCTGTCGTGTAGTGGCTGTCGTGTAGTGGCTGTCGTGTAGTGGCTGTTGTGTAGTCACTTTTATGTACTCTGATAGGTGAGCCAGCGAGCCTAGGGGCTGGAGGCAGCTAACGAGAGAGAGAGAGAGAGAGAGAGAGAGAGAGAGAGAGCAATAACGAGAATATTCAACCCCCACCCCTTCCCCCCTTCGTGTATTTCAAACTGGTTTAGGTTTATTTACACTCCGGGTTGCACTTGGCAATCTCCGTACTGACTTCTGTTGGACTAGGCTCTCCTGCTGCGTAATTTAGCGCCCATGTTCTTCAGGATGGGCGAAGGGAAGGTCCTGAATTTCCAGCGTTTTGATTACTAATGCTTCCAGTTGTTCTCCGTGTCTGTTCTGGCTTGAGTTAATTAGTCGTGTTGGCTGGCTCCTGTTTGGAGCCTACCGCACGGAGGACTGACTCCCTGTGTGGCTGTTTCCGCGTATGGTTTAACGTTGGGCTCTACCACGAGAGGGGAGGTTCCTTAATGCTGCCACCATAATAGCCGACAGTAATGTTGATGGATAGGAGGTGGGGAGCGAGGGAGTAGTGGTGATGGAGTGGCACTTAACATCTTCAGCCATGTACTTGTCGCACACAAGGACTTCTAATTTACTTAAATACAAGTTTGGACGAAGGTTCGCTTCGCCAGTAATTGTTGCAGGCAAGACCATACGTTTGTAACTTTCTAGTAGAGTACAGGGAGGTATCTAGGCCTAAATCTAGGCCTAGTTTGGGCCTATTTAGGTCTAATTGCGTATGTGGCGGTTAGGCTTTAGCTATGTTCATCTTTCAGTCAACTGGTATATAGATTTGAAAGCCTTTCTCTTTAATATCTCCTTTTCAAACGTTTAGTCGCCTTGACCCTTTCCCCCTCTCATTCCCTCTCCCCCCCCTCTTCCTTATTACATTTTGTCAATTCCCTTTACTCAGTTTAGCCCATTACAAACCCTCTGGTCAATAATTATGAAGAGGGTAGAGAAGAAGGCTGCGAGTAACTGTGCACGGTAACTGAAAGTGTGTGATCAGACAAGTGGTTAATAGGGTTTAAGTCAAGCCAGTGCAAAGCAATAGAGCTTGGTGCTAGGAAATAGGAAGCCCTTCTGCATTTCCCTATCCTTCCCATCCTCCGACTTCTACTCTCTTCCATCTTTCCATTCTTCCCCCGTCTCCATCTATACCTTCCCTCCCCTTTATCTTCCCTCCCTTCCTCTCCCTCCCCAATACTTCAGTCATCTTACTCCAATCCTCATTCCTCTCCCTCACTATCCTCCTTCATTTTTCCAGTCTATCTCTCCCCCCTCCCTTCACTCCATCTCCCCCCTCTTCTCCTTCTCTACTTCCCTCCATCACCCCTACAGTTCCCCCCCCTCCCTTCCATCTCCATTCTGCCGTGTCCATTCTCTCCTCTTCGACCCTACTCTCCCGCCTGCCTCTCTTAATCTCCCCTCCCCCCTCCCCACCACTCATTCCCTTCTCACCCCCCTCCCATCCACCCCCTTTCCACAACTATCACCGCGGAACGCCTGCAGATCTGATATGACACTTCGTAACCTGATTAACGCGATCAAAGGTGCGCCTCTGATTGACCTGGATGATGTCTGGGCCCATCAGGGTCTCCCGGCGTCGCTCAGGGCGTGATGCTGCTCCCTCCTTCAGTGACAGACAGACAGACAGACAGATCTTAAAAGCTAGTAGCTCGTTGGAAGAACAGATAACCAAGAGTAATGACATTTGAATCTACATCAAGATTATCTACTTGGAAAAAACTACGAAAAATTTAATATTAAGTCTTCGAAAAGCACAGGATTTATTTGCCATAAAAATCTGGAAGAAGAAAATCAATTACCCAGGATTAATTTCACTGCCATTTTATAGTCAATTAACATCAATTACAGTCAATTAACCTCAGTTATAGTCAATTAACAACACTGATAGTCAACGTCAATTACAGTCAATTAACCTCAGTTATAGTCAATTAACATCAATGATGGTCAACGTCAATTATAGTCGATTAACATCAATTATAGTAAATTAACATTAATTACAGTCAATTAATATCAATTATAGTCAACATCAATTAACATTTTATAGTAAAAAATATTAAACTTGACTGAATTAATTCTGCTGTTGGTCAAAATGATCGTATTTTTTGCTATCTACACGTCGTATGGCGCAGTAGGCTACGTTCTTGGCTCACAGTCGAAGGGATCCGGGTTCAATGCCCGGGCAGGGCAGAAACGATTGGGTAAGTTTCCTTTCATCTGTTCACCTAGAAGTAAAGACAACTGGAAATATAATAGAGCTCTGAAAGGTTACCTTAAGGTAACCTGAAGTTAACCTTAAGGTAACCTCAAGGTAACCTGAGGGTAACCTCAAGGTAACCTGAGGGTAACCTCAAGGTAACCTGAGGGTAACCTCAAGGTAACCTGAGGGTAACCTCAAGGTAACCTGAGGGTAACCTCAAGGTAACCTCAAGCGAGTTACCTTTCTTGTTTTTATTTTACTTACCCCAGTCATTTTAGTCATTTGTTATTTTCTTGCTTTTATCTCCCCTCTACCTTCCTTACCTTACCCCCCTTCCCTCCACCCTCCTTCCCTCCACCCTCCTTCCCTCCACCCTCCTTCCCTCCACCCTCCTTCCCTCCACCCTCCTTCCCTCCACCCTCCTTCCCTCCTTCCCTCCACCCTCCTTCCCTCCACCCTCCTTCCCTCCACCCTCCTTCCCTCCATCCTCCTTCCCTCCACCCTCCTTCCCTCCACCCTCCTTCCCTCCACCCTCCTTCCCTCCACCTTCCTTCCCTCCACCCTCCTTCCCTCCACCTTCCTTCCTCCACCTTCCTTCCCTCCACCTTCCTTCCCTCCACCTTCCTTCCCTCCACCTTCCTTCCCTCCATCCTCCTCCTCACCTCTCGCCCTCACCGTGTCAACTATCGCCCCTTGTCTCTTGCTTTCTCTGTTTTATGTAATCCTGTTGATCCTATTTTCTCAGTAAATGCTCCCTCGCGCCTTTTCTCTCCCTCAGCCCTTCCTTTGCTCTCTCTCACTCTTCCACTCTCACTCTCCCCCTCCCTCCTTCTCCCTGCTATTCTCTCACCCTCCTTCCCTTATTGTCTCTCTCCCTCCTTTCCTTGTTGTCTTTCACTCTTCCCTGCCTTTCTTGCTTCATTTGAGCTACCTTGTGCTTACTTTGCGGCGAGTCGTAGTTCAGTCCCCCCGCGGCCCGGTCTCTGATCAGGACTCGTGGTTGATAGTGTGGTCAACCAGATTGTTGGTGTTTATCCCCCTTCCTATCGGTGTTTCTTACTGTGTTTCTTTCCTCCGTCTGTCCTTAATCTATTTATTTAACATTCACTCCCCTGGGACACACGGTGGATTTAGGATAGCAGACAGACTAAGAGGAATCTTATACTGTTAAAATAATTCAAATCTTCTTCCAGGGGGGTTGAACTGTGCTCTCCTGCGGTATTATTGGTTTTTGTCTATCTTCTCCCCCCCCCCCTCTCCAACCACTTGGGCTGGACGGAAGAACGACGGTCTCGCTTTCTACACGACTAGCATTAACCTCAATTTAATAAGACTATCAAAATCCTCAGATTAGGCAAAATTGTAATTAATTTTGTCAATAAAGATGTTAATAATAATAATAGTCGGCATTTAATCCCCGACCGTCCAAGTGGTTGGGGCACCATTCCTTCCCTCCCTCGATCCAGCCAAAATCCTTATCCTGATCCTTTCCCAGTGCTATATAGTCGTAATGGCTTGGTGTGCTTTCTCCTGATAATTCCTTTCCCCTCGACCTTCCCTTCCTTTCGATAAGGGCCATAACTGGCCGACCCCTCACAGTGTTCAAGAGAGAGAACTGGATAAGCACCTCCAAAGGATACCTGATCAACCAGGCTGTGATTCATACGTCAGGCTGCGAGCAGCCGCGTCCAACGGCCTGGTTGCTTGCTGGTTGACCAGTCCAGCAACCAGGAGGCCTGGGGCCAGATTCACGAAAGCACTTACGCAAGCACTTACAAACGTGTACATCTTTCCTCAATCTTTGACGGCTTTGATTACATTTATAAAACAGTTTACAAGCATGAAAACTTCCCATT
This sequence comes from Procambarus clarkii, assembly GCF_020424385.1. NCBI lineage: Eukaryota > Metazoa > Arthropoda > Malacostraca > Decapoda > Cambaridae > Procambarus > Procambarus clarkii. The sequence continues at coordinate 4,458 of NW_025567993.1, forward strand.
CAACTGTTGTTATTGTTATAAACAGCCTCCTGGTGCTTCGGAGCTCATTAACTGTTTAATAATTGTAAACAAAGCTGCCAAAGATTGAGAAAAGATGTACTGGTTCGTAAGTGCTTGCGTAAGTGCTTTCGTGAATCTGGCCCCTGGTCGACGACCGGATCGCAGGGACGCTAAGCCCCGAAATCACCTCAAAGTGAGGTAAGATGACCCCCCCCCCCCTCCATCGTAATCCATTACTAATGGTTAGTCTACAATGGTTAGTGATAAACAGTTGAGGAACAGCTTACCTGTTTTGTAGAAAGTTGTCTGATTAAACAGCAATAGACACGTTCACATCACGTAAGCTGAATCTCTAGTAGACCAATGGCGTCGCAGAGTTCCTCGGGCAACCCGTCCTCGACTCCAGTCTATTCCATCCAGCGGTCGACCCCACAGACGCATTCATAAATTTTATTCTCATTACTGGGTTGAAATGAACTAATACTAACATGCCTGGTACTACAGAGAAAGGTTCAATTTTCTGTCTCTTTATCGACAATGGGAAAGGAGACTTTGGATGTATTTGTAATTGAACTAAGATCCATCATAGAGATCTTATCTTGAGGGGTTATCTTGAGACGATTTCGGGGCTTTAGTGTCCCCGCGGCCCGGCCCTCGACCAGGCCTCCACCCCCAGGAAGCAGCCCGTGACAGCTGACTAACACCCAGGTACCTATTTTACTGCTAGGTAACAGGGGCATAGGGTGAAAGAAACTCTACCCATTGTTTCTCGCCGGCGCCTGGGATCGAACCCAGGACCACAGGATCACAAGCCCAGCGTGCTGTCCGCTCGGCCGACCGGCTCCCACGAGATCACTGGACTTGGTTCTACAGTCTGGTGTTTTAAGATGAATTCGCAATATTTTTTAGCTGTTGAATCTAATTTTGATGACGTGGTGGTTATATCCTCATTTTCTAGGGGAAAATTCCACAATTTAAATTTTTTTTTAATGTGTAACTAAAATAATGTGTTAATTTGTGTTACTGCAAAATTAGCAGCAATATTATCTGCATGTTGTATTGGAAGTTAGTAAATGATGTCGGTATTTCCAACACCCTCCCATACCCCTCCCCCTCCCATACTTCGCCCCCCTCTCCCATACCCCTCCCCCTCCCATACTTCGCCCCCCCCTCCCATACTTCGCCCCCTCCCATACTTCGCCCCCCCTCCCATAACTTCACCCCCCTCCCATACTTCACCCCCCTCCCCATGTCCCCTCCCCCTCTCATATCCCCTCCTCCTCTCATATCCCCTCCCCCTCTCATATCCCCTCCTCCTCTCATATCCCCTCCTGCCAGTCTCAGGTTCCCCTTATGTTCTTTGTCCCTTCTTGATCTCCTTAAGTTAATCGCCTCTCCCCGCTTCCCTCCTCCAGTCCCTTCTCTTCTTCTTAGTCATCTTCCTTTTATCTTCACCTGTTCCTTCGCGGCTTCTCCTCTTCTCTACGTGAAGCCTTCCCCTCCATGTCTTATTCTTTCCCTATTATCTCTCCTCCTCGCTATCTTCTTTCCTCATTTTCTTAATCTTCTTCCTCTGCCTCAGTCTTTCTCCTACCATCTTTCAAATCATCTTTCGTGTTCCTCTTCTCCCTCCCCCACTCTGGTTCATTGTCACCCTCTTTTCTACATGTCCTCATCTTTATCATTCTATCCCCATCCTTCTCTCCGTGCTGCTCCCCCTCTCTCACACCCTCCAGGCGGAGTGTATGGGTCATTGCTAAGGTCGTTCAGGGGCGTCCCAAGCAGGGGTAAACACCCCCACCAGCTGACGATTGGTGGGGGGGGGGGGGCGTGAGGGGTGGACGAGGGGCTCTGGTAGGGGGAAGAAGGTTAGGGGGGAGGGGAATAGTCTTCTGTGGAACACGCGTCTAACCCTCAGATCTACTAACCACCCTCCTCTCCCCCTATCCCCCCCCCCCATCCGATATACAGGAACAAACTGAACAAAAAAAATTGTCGCCAGTGTAAGTTTTTTTTGTCGGGGGGGGGGGGTGTTGGGTTCTCCAGAGCATTGGAATGGCAACCTTAAGGAGGTAGTGTGTTGACCTATTTCATTAACGATCTCCCTTCCCCCCCTATTTTCACCCCCCCACCACCCCTCACTATCCATTATGTAGGCGTATCATAGTGTGTGTGGAGTCCTGTGGGAAGTTACTGGGTTTGTTGTAGAGTGTATTCACCTAGTTGTGTTTGAGGCGGGGGTGAGCTCTGGCTCTTTCGGCCCGCCTCTCAACCGTCAATCAACAGGTGTACAGGAACCTGTACACCTGTTGATTGATTCGGGACCAAAGAGCCAGAGCTCCACCTCCGCAAGCACAACTAGGTGAGTGTACACACACACACACACACACACACACACACACACACACACACACACACACACACACACACACACACACACACACACACACACACACACACACACACACACACACACACACACACACACACACACACACACACACACACACACACACACACACACCCACACAATGAAGGGGAACAGCCTACCTGTGACGACGCGCGAAAGAGACCTGGGGGTGGACGTAACACCTAATCTATCTCCTGAGGCACATATAAATAGGATAACGACAGCAGCGTACTCTACACTGGCAAAAGTTAGAACATCATTCAGAAACCTAAGGAAGGAGGCATTTAGGGCGCTTTACACTGCCTACGTGAGGCCAGTCTTAGAGTATGCCGCCTCATCATGGAGTCCCCATCTGAAGAAGCATATAATGAAACTGGAAAAGGTTCAGAGGTTTGCAACGAGACTCGTCCCAGAGCTACGAGGGATGGGGTATGAGGAGCGCCTGAGGGAACTGTGCCTTACGACACTAGAAAGAAGGGAGAGGGGGGGACATGATAGGAACGTATAAGATACTCAGAGGGATTGACAGAGTGGACATAGACGAAATGTTCACACGGAATAGTAACATAACGAGGGGACATGGATGGAAGCTTGAAACTCAGATGAGTCACAGAGATGTTGGGAAGTTTTCTTTTAGCGTGAGAGTAGTGGGGAAATGGAATGCACTTCAGGAACAGGATGTGGAAGCAAATACTATTCATAATTTTAAAACCAGGTATGATAGGGAAATGGGACAGGAGTCATTGCTGTAAACAACCGATGCTCGAAAGGCGGGATCCAAGAGTCAATGCTCGATCCTGCAGACACAACTAGGTGAGCACAACTAGGTGAGTACACACCCACACCCAGGAAGCAGCCCGTAACAGCTGACTAACTCCCAGGTACCTATTTACTGCTAGGTAACAGGGGCATCACGATAACGACTGACAGAAATTACTGGCCCAAATAATAGACCAATCGTGGACAAGAGCCCCTCAAAATGGCGGTCCCCGGAGCGCGTACTGGAGAGGGGGGGAGGGAGGGGGGGAGGCGGGGATATAATCTACACCTAGGGAATATTTGAGGAACAGCTGCTGGTAGATCTGCTCGGTGATACAGCGTGAATATGAGAGCGAGAGACACGATCCGGGACAAGCAGACAGCTGTTCCCTCTGCTGGAACACGACAATATGAACGTTCTCGTTATAACTCCCATTTTAAGTCACAACCTGGCAACCGGGGGAGCCTCCTCCTGCATTCACTTCCATATATATTCATTCCTTCCATATATATATATATATATATATATATATATATATATATATATATATATATATATATATATATATAATAATAATAATATATAATATAGAGTACCACCTCTGGTACATTACCCAATTCATTCATTATTTGTTCTCCATTGCCTAATCTCTTTTCTTATCCTTAGCGTAATTCTTAATCTCTGGTAAAAACTCCTTTTCCTACAGAGGATGGCTCACAATGACGGGGCCCAAGAGTCGATACCCAACTTAAGCATCTGAAACAAAATACGTCGAAACGTGGTCGATTTTCATTTTCGGATGTGTGGGTTGGGTGTCGACTCTTCATGTCTCCTTCTCCTCATCCCAATCTCTTCTTTATTCCAATCCTTTCTCTTCTGTCCATCGAGAGGGAATCGAATCAGACACCCAGAAGGGAAAACGGTGTTTTTTTTTCCATGTAATTGGCTGACGGCGGATCCATCGCATTATGTCGTTAGTGTTCGCAATACTCCCTTGTTTTTATGTGAAGTCGGATTAGTAGACTCGGCAAAGGGGATTTCATGGCTATGTGGAGGGAGGGGTTGGGGGAGGCATGGTAGGTAAGGAGGGGAGAAATGAATGGAGGGAGGAAGGAAGGAAGGTAGGAAAGGAAAGGAGGTACCTTTTGCACCCCGTTGAAAAGCAATGGTGCAATAGGTACTTTGAGAGAGAGAACTTTGTCAACATGAAGGGCCAACACTCTCCCGCTACACATAACTGACCGACCCTCACGGTGTTAACAAGAAAACCTGATAAAGACGTTCAAAGGATACCTGATCAACCAGGCTGTGATTCATACCAGACCACCAACCAGGAGGCCTTGTCAGACACCAGGCCGGCGGGACGTTGATCCTCGAAACCAACGCAAAGTAAGGTAAAAAGGTAAGGAGGCAGGAGTTTCGTGTCGGAAGGAAAAAGTAACATAGCTACGAAGAAGGAAAATGAGAAAGACCGAACAATGTGGGACGGAGCACGAGAAGGCTAGGTCTATCGAGATGGCGAAACACTGCTGGAGGATAAGAATGAATGTTGGGAGGGTAGGCAAGAGAGGGAGGCATTGAGGATAGAAGAAGAGGGGAAGGAGGGAGGAAAGAGGGTAGGATTAGAAGGGGAATAGAGTGAGATCAGGAGGGAGGAAGAGAGGGAAGGAGGGAGGGATACTGGGGCAGGAGAGGGAGAAGGGACTTAGATGACAAGGGAGTCTGGGGTTGATTGGATTGAAGGAGAGTAATGGGGGATGGAGAGACGTGGAGGAAGAGGAGAGCCCAATTGACTTTAAACCTGTCGACGTGACGAGGAAATAATTTTGGCAGTTGAGAAAAGTTAGATTAGTTTATATGGACGTGCTAACATCTTAAGGAAAAGAGTTAGTGCCAGGGCTTATTATCTTTTTTTACACAGGTGTGTTATCTGTGATTTCGAGATGATTTCGGGGCTTTTTAGTGTCCCCAGCGGCCCGGTCCTCGACCTTGCCTCTACCTCCAGGAAGCAGCCCCGTGACAGCTGACTAACACCCAGGTACTTATTTTACTGTTAGGTAACAGGGGCATAGGGTGAAAGAAACTGTACCCATTGTTTCTCGCCGGCGCCTGGGATCGAACCCAGGACGACAGGATCACTTGACCAGCGTGCTGTCCGCTCGGCCGACCGGCTCCCAACAGGAACAGACGACTGCGGATTCCTCCTTTGAGAGCTTTCCCTTCCTATGGCTCGTGGTAAGCCTTATTACCCACTACTATCCCTGGAACACGACCCGTTAATCGTTTAACAACCAGGGGCCAGATTCACGAAGCAGTTACGCAAGCACTTACGAACCCGTCCATCTTTTCTCAATCTCTGGCGGCTTTGTTTACAATTATTAAACAGTTAATGAGCACCGAAGCACCAGGAGGCTGTTTATAACAATAACAACAGTTGAGTGGCAAGTTTTCATGCTTGTGAACTGTTTAATAAATGTAACCAAAGCCGTCTAAGATTGAGGAAAGATGTACACGTTCGTAAGTGCTTGCGTAACTGCTTCGTGAATCCGGCCCCAGGTACCCATTCACTGCTGGATCAACAGAGGCGCACACTTTAGGATTGGCGCCTTTGTACTTAGATGACCCATTCTCCCGCTCGCACGCACAAACAAGCACGCACGCACACACGTGTAAAACTCTAAACAAATGAACCAAAGTCAACAACATGGATTCCTTATAAATTACTAAATACTGAAAATTCAGAATGCAATTCGAGAATAATGAATCACCTGAAGAGCACGAACTTTGCAACAGTGTGTGTGTGTTCACCTAGTTGTATTCAGCTAATTGTGCTTGCGGGGGTTGAGCTTTGCTCTTTCGGTCCGCCTCTCAACAGTCAATCAACTGTTACTAATTATTATTTTTTGTTTTCCACACACACATACATACACCCAGAAAGCAGCCCGTAGTAGCTGTCTAAGTCCCAGGTACCTATTTACTGCTAGGGTAACAGGGGCATCAGGGTGTAGGAAACTCTGCCCATTTGTTTTTCCCCCGGCTGCCGAGATCGAATCCCGGTCCCTAGGTCCATGAGTCTAGTGCGCTGTCCACTCAGCCAACCAGCCCCCACCTCCCCCTGGTGTGTGTGTGTGTGTGTGTTTACTAGTTGTGTTTTTACGGGGGTTGAGCTTTGCTCTTTCGGCCCGCCTCTCAACTGTCAATCAACTGTTTACTAACTACTTACTATCTATTTTTTTTTTTTTTTTTTTTTTTTCCACACCACACACACACACCCCAGGAAGCAGCCCGTGACAGCTGACTAACTCCCAGGTACATATTTACTGCTAGGTAACAGGGGCATTCAGGGTGAAAGAAACTTTGCCCATTTGTTTCTGCCTCGTGCGGGAATCGAACCCGCGCCACAGAATTACGAGTCCTGCGCGCTATCCACCAGGCTACGAGGCCCCGTGTGTGTGTGTGTGTGTGTGTGTGTGTGTGTGTGTGTGTGTGTGTGTGTGTGTGTGTGTGTGTGAGAGAGATGACATAGTTCAGAGGGCAAATAGGTGCTGAATATAACAGCTGAACGACAGTAACTAGACAGCTGGGTAAAGCTATATTTTTGTATATATGGGCTTTCATGGTACAACAGGATTTTAGAGTGGCAACAGGCAGGGGGGGGGGTTGTTGTTGGGGAGAGTATGAGAGGGGTGGGGGAGGGGGGATATGTTTTACAGGGAGGGATATAATAGATCTACAACATTTTGAAGGGTACGAGGCTGCAACAGGTGGGTGTGTGGATGGGTGGAGGGGGGTGGGGGGGAAGCAACAAGTGGGTGTGACTGAGAATTTGTATTCAAATGGGCGTAATTGCATCGTGGTTCCCTCACCTGCATTGGTGTGGGAATGCAGGTTCCCTCACTTTTATGACTGAAGCTTCCATTTCTAACCACGTTCCCACCTGTGGACGCCCCTTACACAACCACGTCAAGCCGCCGCCACCACCACTGCCGTCATACAAGCCGTTACCACCGCCGTCAAACAAGCCACCACCACAACCAGCGCCGTCAAACAAGCCGCCACCACCACCGTCAAACAAGCCGCCGGCGTCCCTCTTGTGTCAACAGACAGGTAGTCCATACCTCTGTATAAATTTCATGTTTGGAAAAATGGGGACAAACGGTGATTTGAGAGAAGGATATTCATTGGATTCATTGTAATATTGTCTGGTGGCGGGCACGCCCTTCCCTTTTCCCAGTGGCGGTGGAATGGATATGTAGGGGGTGGAATGGATATGTGGGGGTGAAATGGATATGTGGGGGTGGAATGGATATGTGGGAATGTTCACATTTCCGTTCCATGCGGTGTGTGTGGAATCTGAATCTTTAATGCCAACATCCAGGTAGTAACCAGGTAATCCAGGTAACTCCTATCCCATCTAAAAAAAAAGTGTACTAACCTAGTTGTGCTTGTGGGGGTTGAGCTCTGGCTCTTTGGTCCCGCCTCTCAACTGTCAACCAACTAGTGCCAGTGCACTAGTGTGTTTTTCCCTACGACGTGTGGAAGCATCGGAGTGTGTATATGTGAATGCTACACAATATTCATCTATAGACATCCATATATGGTGAAACACATGTGAAGAACCTCTCTCACACACTCACAGCTCCCTGACAAGAGGGAGCCAGCTTAGCTGCCAACACCCACACATCGTGTCAGCAAGGCGGACAGCCCGCCAGCTTTCATACCTCTCACTGTATTTCCCATCTCTAAACTTTTCCTTCTCCTGTGCCTCTCCATAATTTATTCCCACCGCCCCCACGACTAAAATCCCCACACCATCCTTCCCTGAGTCAGCATAATAATCCTCCCCACGACCTCTTAAAAGCCCCATTTAACTCGTAACCCACCCATAACTAATCCCACTTCTCACCCCCATACCCATAACTCTCAATCCCGCCCCCTAAACTCACCATGACACTTCCTCTGAGCCCTGGCCTGCTCTTCCAACCCCCCCCCAACCCCCCCATGCCTATCTGCCTACTCCCCTCTGCCTATCTCCCCCATCATCCAACTCACCTTCTAAACTAACTTCAAGATTATCAAAAGATGAGGATTAATCTCAACTGAGACTAACGCAAATTCCCTAGTGCAAGTTCTGAGGCTATTCCCTAGGGAAATAACTGAGACTATCTCCTAGGGAAAGAGCTGAGGCTCTCAGCTGTCAGGGCGTCTGACAGGTGAGTGGACAGTGCTTCGGATTCGTAGTCCTGAGGTTCCGGGTTCGATCCCCCGTGGAGGCGGAGACAAATGGGCAAAAAGTTTCTTTCACTCTAATGCACCTGTTACCTAGCAGTAAATAGGTACCAGGGAGTTAGACAGATGCTTCAGGCTGCTTCCCGGGAGGGAGGGGGTGTAATAAAAAAGGAGGCCTGGTCGAGGACCGGACCGCGGGGACGCTAAGCCCCGAAATCATCTAAAGTTTCTCAAGATGTTCTTGAGATGATAAGAATCATCTGCGTCCGCAAGAGCTGTGGAAGAATCATCTGCGTCCGCAAGAGCTGTGGCTATGCGGACGATGAGTAACGTGGCTGAAGATCTGATGACCAAACTACTCATCAGAAGACGGAGAAAAGACAACGTTTCGGTCCGTCGTGGACCATTATCAAGTCGACTTGATAATGGTCCGAGACGGACCGAAACGTCGTTTCTCCATCTTCTGATGAGTAGTTTGGTCATCAGCTGAGACTATCCCTAATGCAGGCGCCGAGACTATTCAAGTGAAGGAACCAAGACTAGGAAGGAAAAACTATCCCCAGTGAAGGAACCTAGTGAAGGATTTATAGGTCCTCTGGAAGCCTAGTTTGTCTTTATTTATGTCGGGTAAGAGAACGAGGAGCAACTACAATACCCTGGGGGAGGCGGGGCAGAGTACTGGAACAAGTACAGTACCCTGGGGAAGGGGGGGGGCAGAGTACTGGAACAAGCACAGTACCCTGGGGAAGGGGGGGGCAGAGTACTGGAACAAGTACAGTACCCTGGGGAAGGGGGGGGGCAGAGTACTGGAACAAGTACAGTACCCTGGGGAAGGGGGGGGCAGAGTACTGGAACAAGTACAGTACCCTGGGGAAGGGGGGGGGGGCAGAGTACTGGAACAAGTACAGTACCCTGGCGGAATTATACAGAAGCCACGCTGGTGGCTTCTGAGTTGATGGTGTTTGAGTCTTGAACTTCGGTTTATCAGAATCCCATTAAAGGATTCCCCCAGAAAAGACATCCTGAACCCCAGCATCCTCACACAGGACCCCAGGAAACATCCTCCCCCCCCACACACACGGCATATCACTCCTCGCTTGCATCCTCCAAGAGAAAAACAATTCTCTGATTTTTACACATTTCAGGAGTAAACGCGACTGTCTGAGTGTGTGTTGAAGGAGACGTCGTCGTCAAGGTCCTCTTCCCAACCCTTGCAACATCCCCCCCCCCTCTTGCAACATCTTCCTGCAACACCCCCCCCCTCCCCCCCCCCCCACCCCCCACCCACGAGACGCAGACAACGTGTAAGGAAATCCACTCGTTCTTGTAAATGTCGCGGCTTGCGAAGCGAGTGAAGATTATGGCGCTCTCTATTCTGTTAGATTTACTATTTACTCCGAGGTGGAGGTGGGAGGGGCCAAGACAATACGAGAGACCCATTCAGGGGGACCATACGACAGACCCATTCAGGAGGACCATACGACAGACCCATTCAGGGGGACCATACGACAGACCCATTCAGGAGGACCATACGAGAGACCCATTCAGGGGGACCATACGACAGACCCATTCAGGGGGACCATACGACAGACCCATTCAGTAGGACCATACGACAGACCCATTCAGGAGGACCATACGACAGACCCATTCAGGGGGACCATACAACAGACCCATTCAGGAGGACCATACGACAGACCCATTCAGGGGGACCATACCCATTCAGGGGGACCATACAACAGACCCATTCAGGAGGACCATACGACATACCCATTCAGGAGGACCATACGACAGACCCATTCAGGGGGACCATACCCATTCAGGGGGACCATACAACAGACCCATTCAGGAGGACCATACGACATACCCATTCAGTAGAACCATACGAGCCATTATAATGCCTAGACGATCATTTTTGTTGAGAAAATGTCTCCGTTTTCTAAAGCTTTGGAAAAGCGAGCGAAATACTGTGAGAAATTGTCGCTTCAGGAATTCCATCGGCGACCCGTCTCCTGTGTTTTTTAAGCCTTGTTTTGGTCGTGTTTTACTCTCGTCGTCGTTATATTAATATTTATCTTGACGTGGGCGTGTAATAATGTTTTTTTTGTCACTTTTTTGTTACGTTTAGGGAAGGGAACTTGATGTGGATGGTGGTGGGGGAATTTTCATTTACGCTTGGGCCTTGATTGCGCATATTTAAGGCGCAATTACCTGGTGGGGGGATAATTGTTTACAAAATCTCCCCCGCCCTCCTCCCCCCTCCTCTCCTAACTGCTGAACTACCATGCCTTGATGTATTAAGGAGGTAATTAGTGGTGGTTATAAGCTTAGCGGCCCCTCCCTACCACCTCTTTCCTACCTTCCTCGGTATTTATGGTCAGTTATCTTAATAAGCGCGAGATTAGTGCATCATCCCTTCCCTCCCCCCCTGCCTCACTTTCCTCCCCCCACCCTGCCTTACTTCCCTCCCCCCCTGCCTCACTTTCCTCCCCCCCTGCCTCACTTCCCTCCTTCCCCCCTTCCTCTGCCTCACTTCTCCCGTCCCCTCAAGGTCACTTCCCCACGTCACCTCAAGGTAACCCTTCCCCCCACCCTTCCCTCGCTCCCACCCTGCCTCCTCTCTCTCTTCTCTCTCCTCTCTTCTCTCTTCTCTCTCCTCTCCTCTCTTCTCTTCTCTCTCTCTCTCTCTCTCTCTCTCTCTCTCTCTCTCTCTCTCTCTCTTCTCTCTTCTCTCTTCTCTCTACTCTCTTCTCTCTACTCTCTTCTCTCTTCTCTCTACTCTCTTCTCTCTTCTCTCTTCTCTCTACTCTCTTCTCTCTACTCTCTTCTCTCTACTCTCTTCTCTCTTCTCTCTTCTCTCTTCTCTCTCTCTCTCTCTCTCTCTCTCTCTCTCTCTCTCTCTCTCTCTCTCTCTCTCTCTCTCTCTCTCTCTCTCTCTCTCTCTCTCTCTCTCTCTCTCTCCTCTCTCTCTCCCTCCCCCCCCCCTCCCCCCTCTCCCTCCCCCTCCCCCCCCCATCTCTCCCCCCCTCTCTCCCTCCCCCCTGCCTCCTCTCTCTCCCCTCTCATCCCCCCCCTTTCATTACTCTCAGGGGAGCTAGAAGTGAAGGGACATTTAATGAAATGAGTTCTCTTCCCCTCCCTCGCGTTTTGAAACACTACAACGCTACTGGATTACCAAACAAACATTCATATATGTTGTCCCCGAGTCTTGAGAGAGCCGTCTTCCATGGGGCGTGTGGCGGGCACATGTGCTACCATCTTAGAAAAGATGTGTTAAAGGGTAAGGGGGTGGTGTTAAGGGGTAAGGGGTGGGGTTAAAGGGTTAAGGGGTGGCAAGAGACCTCGCCTGGGACAGCATAAGCTGGTGATTGGTTCGGCCGGGCTCGGCGTTATGACCTGTTTCGCATCGTTTTATAGTTAGGAGTTGAATTTACAGTCGATTGGAGGATTAATATCGATGATTACGTCGGGGCTGAGTAGGTGTTGTGGGGGGGGGGAGGGATTACAGGAGTAGGTGCTGGGGGGGGGGGGTTTGTTGGAGGGTGAGGTGTTGGGGGTGGGGATTTCATTAAGGTAGAGAGTATAATGCAGATACGAGGTATAATTAATCATGGGGCTCCAGTTAGGGGTATAATTAATCATGGGGCTCCAGTTAGGGGTATAATTAATCATGGGGCTCCAGTTAGGGGGTTAATTAATCATGGGGCTCCAGTTAAGGGGTATAATTAATCATGGGGCTCCAGTTAGGGGGTATAATTAATCATGGGCCTCCAGTTAGGGGTATAATTAATCATGGGGCTCCAGTTAGGTGGTATAATTAATCATGGGCCTCCAGTTAGGGGTATAATTAATCATGGGGCTCCAGTTAGGGGGTTAATTAATCATGGGCCTCCAGTTAGGGGTATAATTAATCATGGGCCTCCAGTTAGGGGGTATAATTAATCATGGGCCTCCAGTTAGGGGTATAATTAATCATGGGCCTCCAGTTAGGGGGTATAATTAATCATGGGGCTCCAGTTAGGGGGTATAATTAATCATGGGGCTCCAGTTAGGGGTATAATTAATCATGGGGCTCCAGTTAGGGGGTTAATTAATCATGGGGCTCCAGTTAGGGGTATAATTAATCATGGGGCTCCAGTTAGGGGGTTAATTAATCATGGGGCTCCAGTTAGGGGTATAATTAATCATGGGCCTCCAGTTAGGGGGTATAATTAATCATGGGTCTCCAGTTAGGGGTATAATTAATCATGGGCCTCCAGTTAGGGGTATAATTAATCATGGGGCTCCAGTTAGGGGGTATAATTAATCATGGGGCTCCAGTTAGGGGTATATTAATCATGGGGCTCCAGTTAGGGGGTTAATTAATCATGGGGCTCCAGTTAGGGGTATAATTAATCATGGGGCTCCAGTTAGGGGTATAATTAATCATGGGGCTCCAGTTAGGGGTATAATTAATCATGGGGCTCCAGTTAAGGGGTATAATTAATCATGGGGCTCCAGTTAGGGGTATAATTAATCATGGGGCTCCAGTTAGGGGTATAATTAATCATGGGGCTCCAGTTAGGGGTATAATTAATCATGGGGCTCCAGTTAGGGGTATAATTAATCATGGGGCTCCAGTTAGGGGTATAATTAATCATGGGCCTCCAGTTAGGGGTATAATTAATCATGTGGCTCCAGTTAGGGGGTATAATTAATCATGGGCCTCCAGTTAGGGGTATAATTAATCATGGGGCTCCAGTTAGGGGTATAATTAATCATGGGTCTCCAGTTAGGGGCATAATTAATCATGGGGCTCCAGTTAGGGGTATAATTAATCATGGGCCTCCAGTTAGGGGTATAATTAATCATGGGGCTCCAGTTAGGAGGTATAATTAATCATGGGGCTCCAGTTAGGGGTATAATTAATCATGGGCCTCCAGTTAGGGGTATAATTAATCATGGGTCTCCAGTTAGGGGTATAATTAATCATGGGCCTCCAGTTAGGGGTATAATTAATCATGGGTCTCCAGTTAGGGGGTATAATTAATCATGGGGCTCCAGTTAGGGGGTTAATTAATCATGGGCCTCCAGTTAGGGGGTATAATTAATCATGGGTCTCCAGTTAGGGGTATAATTAATCATGGGCCTCCAGTTAGGGGTATAATTAATCATGGGTCTCCAGTTAGGGGGTATAATTAATCATGGGTCTCCAGTTAGGGGTATAATTAATCATGGGCCTCCAGTTAGGGGTATAATTAATCATGGGCCTCCAGTTAGGGGTATAATTAATCATGTGGCTCCAGTTAGGGGTATAATTAATCATGGGCCTCCAGTTAGGGGGTATAATTAATCATGGGTCTCCAGTTAGGGGGTATAATTAATCATGGGGCTCCAGTTAAGGGGTATAATTAATCATGGGCCTCCAGTTAGGGGTATAATTAATCATGGGCCTCCAGTTAGGGGTATAATTAATCATGGGCCTCCAGTTAGGGGTATAATTAATCATGGGCCTCCAGTTAGGGGGTATAATTAATCATGGGTCTCCAGTTAGGGGGTATAATTAATCATGGGCCTCCAGTTAGGGGTATAATTAATCATGGGGCTCCAGTTAGGGGTATAATTAATCATGGGGCTCCAGTTAGGGGTATAATTAATCATGTGCCTCCAGTTAGGGGGTATAATTAATCATGGGATTGCTGCTAATGAGTATTATAGTCAACATTTGGGCTGGTTGATGACTTGTGGTCTCACAATTTACTTAACTATTGGTAACAAGAACAATGATATTACACAGTTTTAAGGAAATAATGTGTTTTGTTGCATATAACACCTCACACTGTCCTTGTTCGTCCGTGGCTCTGCAATATTGCAAGGTGAGATTGTTTATGCTCATTACCTCGTAACAAAAAAATTGTTGGCAATTGCCTATTTCCAACTTTGAAATTACCTCTGAAATTGGCGAGTGTAATTGTTGATCACCTGCCTGCAATGCTTGAGCAAGTCTGCTTGAGCAAGTCTGCTTGAGCAAGTCTGCTTGAGCAAGTCTGTTTGAGCAAGTCTGCTTGAGCAAGTCTGCTTGAGCAAGTCTGTTTGAGCAAGTCTGCTTGAGCAAGTCTGCTTGAGCAAGTCTGCTTGAGCAAGTCGCAATGTGTCTTTTCTCGTAATTCGTCGTATTTTTAACGGAGTCGACCAAACCGTAAAAAAAAAACACGTTTTCGTAAACAATATCAAGTTCCGTCAGGTTTGGTTCGCTGTTCGGCTACGTAGGGTTCTGGCTAAGCAAAACAAGTGTATAATTCACAGTGCTAAAGGATTCGAACGTTCTGCAATTCGAACGCTAATAAATAAAGTAACAGTATGCATTAAATAGCGAGAACAAATTTAATTTCTATGTTTGAACAGTGCACTGAACTCTGGCGAGATGGTCAAGCCGTGAGCTGTTGCAAATTGCAAGGGTTCAGCTTTGAACATTTCAGAATGAGACAGGTTTGAGAATGAGACAGGCTTACAATATTGAAACTGGTGGGGGTGGAGGTGGGCGGGATTAGGCGGACGTTGCTGAGAAAGAAAGTGGGTGGGCGGCAAGGGGCGAGAAAGAAAGTGGGCGGGGAGGAGAGGGCATGCGGGTAGTGGGTGGGTGGGGTGGGTGGATAGGGGGGGCGGGGAAGTATTGGGGTCCAATCCGTCACTATTCGTCTCAATTAACGGGTCCGGGAGGGTGTCTTATTAAAGGTCTCCCTGCGACTTACAGATCTCTAGCCGGCTCTCAACCCTTTCTGTTGCCCCCTTCTCTCTCAACCCTTTCTGTTGCTCTTCTCTCTCGAACCTTTCTGTTGCCCCCTTCTCTCTCAACCCTTTCTGTTGCTCTTCTCTCTCGAACCTTTCTGTTGCCCCCTTCTCTCTCAACCCTTTCTGTTGCTCTTCTCTCTTGAACCTTTCTGTTGCCCCCTTCTCTCTCGAACCTTTCTGTTGCTCTTCTCTTCCCTCTCACACCCTGTTTGAACATCAGAGGTCCGCGGCTGTTCAGTACCCTCCCAGCAAACAGAAGTATTGCCGGAACACATATATATGTGTCTAATATATATATATATATATATATATATATATATATATATATATATATATATATATATATATCTATATATATATATATATCTATATATATATATATATATATATTATAACACCATCGTGATGTACGCTGTTCCTAATGTTTACTGTTTTTGCTATAATGTGTATCTTCGTTAATATTTCCTTTGGTTATTATCTATGGTTTCCAGTTCCCTTGTTTATTCCGTGTTCTCTCTCTTCCGGGTTCTATTAATCTGTTTTTGCGTCAAATGCTTGTGTATTCATCTAAATTTCTTGCCACTTCCTTGTCTCGTAAATTTCGTATTCGCTGAAGCCCATTCATCATGGTCTCTGTTTTTCTTTCAGTTTTTCCCCATGTCCTATAAATCTCCCTTCACGTTCGCTACCTCCCTTCCCCCCCCCCTCCCCATCATGCCTCCATACCCATCTTCTAACCCCCCCCCTCTATTCATGCTTCCACAACTGCCCCCTTCACCTGCTCCTAAACTCATGCTCTACACTTGCATCTCTTCGCCCCCTACCACCCACTCTTACCCATCACTCTTATCCCCCCTACTCTTACTCCCCCTACTCTTACCCCCCAATCTCACCCTCCCCCCCCCCACTCCTTCCCATAACACACCTACCCCCATCCGTCACAAGTTCTTCAGTGTGTGTGTGTGTATGGGGGGGGGGGGAGGAGGATTTATTATTATTATTTTCTACCACAGACGTGGCCACACATTTACAATGCTAACCAACATATATACATTTTCTTCAGTCTCCATGGACAAGGTTGGAGATTTGTCAAACATATATATATATATATATATATATATATATATATATATATATATATATATATATATATATATATATATATATATATATATATGCGGAAAATCCACAGAGAAATATGTATTCATATTTCTCTGTGGATTTTCCGCATAAAATGATCAGTGTTTTGTGATCGTCAATTGCATATATATATATAAATATATATATATATATATATATATATATATATATATATATATATATATATATATATTATATATATATATATATAATATATATATAATATATAAAATGCTACACACAGTACTCGTCTATAGATATCTAAATATGGTGAAACACATGTGAAGAACCTCTCACACACTCACAGCTCCCTGACAAGAGAGCCAGCTTAGCTTAGCTGCCAACACCCACACATGGTGTCAGCAAGGCGGACAGCCCGCCTGCTTTCATACCTCTCACTGTATTTCCCACTTCTATACTTCCCATCACCTATGTCTCCATCCTCATTACTCAAAAATAAAAATAAACTCCACCAGATTCCCACCTGCAGATTCATCTTTGTAGTACAAAAGGAGAAAACACTATGAAACACCAGACCCAACAAGAGTGAGCTGTCTGACAAATCTTGGATTCTGGTAGGGTTTCTTCCGTCTTAATGACGTGAATCTCAAAGTCGAAGTCATTATTTAGGGCATAATTCCGGGACTCATTCTTGCATAGTTGGCCATGCCTGACTAACTTGAGAGGGACAGTCATCGAGAGATGAAGTCCTTCTCCAAGCTCTTCCCCCCTGCCGTCTCCTACGACCCCCTTCTCCTGCCCTCTCCCCATATCCCTTTCTTCGCCCTCTTTATCACAGCCTCCATCTTCCCCCAGTCCCCACCAGATCTCCCAAGGCGTTCTCCTTGAAGCGTGGTGGTCTCCACTCCTTGCTGCCCAGATCTCTGCCACCTCATTTACCTCTTAATTAGTATTAAGGAGCTTAGGGACACGGCAATGTTGCTACCCCAACCTGCCCTGCCCTGCTCTGCCTTATTCTGCCCTGCCCTGCGCTGCCTTATTCTGCCCTGTCCTGCCATGTCCTGCCCTGTCCCCTGCCCTGTCCTGCCCTGCCCTGCCCTGCCCTGCCCTGCCCTGCCCTGCCCTGCCCTGCCCTACCCTGTCCCCTGCCCTGCCCTGCCCTGTCCTGCCCTGCCCTGCCCTGTCCTGCCCTGCCCTGTCCTGCCCTGCCCTGCCCTGCCCTGCCTGTCCCCTGCCCTGCCCTGCCCTGCCCTGCCCTGCCCTGCCCTGCCCTACCCTACCCTACCCTGTCCCCTGCCCTGCCCTGTCCTGCCCTGCCCTGCCCTGCCCTGCCCTGCCCTGCCCTGCCCTGTCCTGCCCTGCCCTGCCCTGCCCTGCCCTGCCCTGCCCTGTCCTGCCCTATTCTACGCCAGGGGGTTAAGGTGCTCGCTAGACTTGCCTAATAACCCCATCTGGCAGGATGGTTGGTCAAAGGGGTCCTGACAGCTGAGTAGACAGAGCTCCGAATTCGTAGTCCTACTATTCCGGGTTCGAACCCCAGTGGAGGCGGAAACAAATGGGCAGTCTTTCACCCTGATGCTCCTATTCACCTATATGTAAATAGGTACTTGGGAGTTAGACAGCTGCTACGGGCTGCTTCCTGGGGATGTGTAACAAAAAGGAGGCCTGATCGAAGACCGGGCCGCGGGGACGTTAAGCCCCGAAATCATCTCAAGATGGTTGAGGCTCGTTCTCCCCATTTGCCACTCCGTACAAAATACAACTGTTTTACTTCAACCATAAACGTACAAACCCTAGCAACCCACCCAACCTTAGGCCACGATAGAAAGCGTCAGTATTAAGGGGCTAGAATTTGTACTAATGTGTCGCCTCTGTAACGGATTAGTAACATGTTTGAGGGATACTATAAGTACGTCCTGTTGTATCCCGGGGGGGGGGGAGGTGATGTTGACACAACGCTTGGTGTCTCATGCCATTGGATCTAAAAAAATAATTGATAATTGACCTTTAATAAACGTGGACATAGAGTCACAGTATTGGGCAGCGTCATTCATACTGTGAGCGGACATACCGCCATAGTGACAGTTTTGGGCAGCGTCACTCATCTTGAGTGAACATACTGCTATAGTGACAGTATTGGGCAGCGTCACTCATCCTGTGAGTGAACATACTGCTATAGTGACAGTATTGGGCAGCGTCACTCATCTGGTGAGTGAACATACTGCTATAGTGACAGTATTGGGCAGCGTCACTCATCCTGTGAGTGAACATACTGCTATAGTGACAGTATTGGGTAGCGTCACTCATCTGGTGAGTGAACATACTGCTATAGTGACAGTATTGGGCAGCGTCACTCATCTTGTGAGTGAACATACTGCTATAGTGACAGTATTGGGCAGCGTCACTCATCTGGTGAGTGAACATACTGCTATAGTGACAGTATTGGGCAGCGTCACTCATCCTGTGAGTGAACATACTGCTATAGTGACAGTATTGGGCAGCGTCACTCATCCTGTGAGTGAACATACTGCTATAGTGACAGTATTGGGCAGCGTCACTCATCCTGTGAGTGAACATACCGCCATAAGAGGGTATTGACGGCATGTTTACTCATCCTGTGAATGAACATGCCACTGTAGCAGCATGTTCAACACCCAGCAAGAGGGAGAACACCCGCTTCGTGGTTCATCCAGTCAGTTCA
>NW_025567995.1:0-12500 GCF_020424385.1 Procambarus clarkii
CCCCCCAACAAAGCAATGAAAATAACCCCAAATTGAACCCAACCCCGGCAAAAGATGCAAGCCTTAACATTACCTCACCCGGGCAAATGAGGGAAGCCAACATTTGAAACCCCCCAGGGACCATAGAACTTGGGATACAAAAATCACCCACTTTGGGGACATGGGAACGAAATGCAAAAGCCTAATTCCCCGGACAATAGCCGAAAATAACCCCAAAGTATGAACCCAACCCCGGGCATCGAATTTGCAAGCCCTTAACCATTACCTCACCCGGGACAAATGAGGGAACCAAGCAAACCAACCCCCCGGGCATGGATGAACTTACAAGATTTTACCAACATATTCGGGGCAACGGAGGAAACAAAAAACCTGAATTCCCCGGGACAATAGAATGAAAATAACCCCAAAGTATGAACCCAACCCCGGGCAAGAATTTGCAAAGCCTTTAACCATTACCTCACCCGGGAAAAGGAGGGAAGCCAACATTTGAAACCCCCCAGATTTTACCAAATCACCTCATTCTTTGGGGCACACGTGAGGAACAGAAATGCGAACAAGCCTGAATGGTCCCCAGGACAATATGCAACTGAAAACTCACACCCCAGAAGTGACTCGAACCCATACTCCCAGGAGCAACGCAACTGGTATGTACAAGACGCCTTAATCCACTTGACCATCACGACCGGACATAATGAGGTGATAGCCTAAGCTATTTGAACCACCCCACCGCTGGCACTCGGATAGTAATCTTGGGCATAGCATTTTACCAAATCACCTCATTCTTTGGGGCACACGTGAGGAACACAAATGCGAACAAGCCTGAATGGTCCCAAGGACAATATGCAACTGAAAACTCACACCCCAGAAGTGACTCGAACCCATACTCCCAGGAGCAACGCAACTGGTATGTACAAGACGCCTTAATCCACTTGACCATCACGACCGGACATAATGAGGTGATAGCCTAAGCTATTTGAACCACCGCACCGCCGGCACTCGGATAGTAATCTTGGGCATAGCATTTTACCAAATAACCTTATTCTTTGGGGCACACGTGAGGAACACAAATGCGAACAAGCCTGAATGGTCCCCAGGACAATATGCAACTGAAAACTCACACCCCAGAAGTGACTCGAACCCATACTCCCAGGAGCAACGAAACTGGTATGTACAAGACGCCTTAATCCACTTGACCATCACGACCGGACATAATGAGGTGATAGCCTAAGCTATTTGAACCACCCCACCGCCGGCACTCGGATAGTAATCTTGGGCATAGCATTTTACCCAATCACCTCATTCTTTGGGGCACACGTGAGGAACACAAATGCGAACAAGCCTGAATGGTCCCCAGGACAATATGCAACTGAAAACTCACACCCCAGAAGTGACTCGAACCCATACTCCCAGGAGCAATGCAACTGGTATGTACAAGACGCCTTAATCTACTTGACCATCACGACCGGACATAATGAGGTGATAGCCTAAGCTATTTGAACCACCCCACCGCCGGCACTCGGATAGTAATCTTGGGCATAGCATTTTACCAAATCACCTCATTCTTTGGGGCACACGTGAGGAACAGAAATGCGAACAAGCCTGAATGGTCCCCAGGACAATATGCAACTGAAAACTCACACCCCAGAAGTGACTCGAACCCATACTCCCAGGAGCATCGCAACTGGTATGTACAAGACGCCTTAATCCACTTGACCATCACGACCGGACATAATGAGGTGATAGCCTAAGCTATTTGAACCACCCCACCGCTGGCACTCGGATAGTAATCTTAGGCATAGCATTTTACCAAATCACCTCATTCTTTGGGGCACACGTGAGGAACACAAATGCGAACAAGCCTGAATGGTCCCCGGGACAATATGCAACTGAAAACTCACACCCCAGAAGTGACTCGAACCCATACTCCCAGGAGCAACGCAACTGGTATGTACAACACGCCTTAATCCACTTGACCATCACGACCGGACATAAGGAGGTGATAGCCTAAGCTATTTGAACCACCCCACCGCTGGCACTTGGATAGTAATCTTGGGCATAGCATTTTACCAAATCACCTCATTCTTTGGGGCACACGTGAGGAACACAAATGCGAACAAGCCTGAATGGTCCCCAGGACAATATGCAACTGAAAACTCACACCCCAGAAGTGACTCGAACCCATAATCCCAGGAGCAACGCAACTGGTATGTACAAGACGCCTTAATCCACTTGACCATCACGACCGGACATAATGAGGTGATAGCCTAAGCTATTTGAACCACCCCACCGCCGGCACTCGGATAGTAATCTTGGGCATAGCATTTTACCAAATCACCTCATTCTTTGGGGCACACGTGAGGAACACAAATGCAAACAAGCCTGAATGGTCCCTAGGACAATATGCAACTGAAAACTCACACCCCAGAAGTGACTCGAACCCATACTCCCAGGAGCAACGCAACTGGTATGTACAAGACGCCTTAATCCACTTGACCATCACGACCGGACATAATGAGGTGATAGCCTAAGCTATTTGAACCACCCCACCGCCGGCACTCGGATAGTAATCTTGGGCATAGCATTTTACCAAATCACCTCATTCTTTGGGGCACACGTGAGGAACAGAAATGCGAACAAGCCTGAATGGTCCCCAGGACAATATGCAACTGAAAACTCACACCCCAGAAGTGACTCGAACCCATACTCCCAGGAGCAACGCAACTGGTATGTACAAGACGCCTTAATCCACTTGACCATCACGACTGGACATAATGAGGTGATAGCCTAAGCTATTTGAACCACCCCACCGCCGGCACTCGGATAGTAATCTTGGGCATAGCATTTTACCAAATCACCTCATTCTTTGGGGCACACGTGAGGAACACAAATGCGAACAAGCCTGAATGGTCCCCAGGACAATATGCAACTGAAAACTCACACCCCAGAAGTGACTCGAACCCATACTCCCAGGAGCAACGCAACTGGTATGTACAAGACGCCTTAATCCACTTGACCATCACGACCGGACATAATGAGGTGATAGCCTAAGCTATTTGAACCACCCCACCGCCGGCACTCGGATAGTAATCTTGGGCATAGCATTTTACCAAATCACCTCATTCTTTGGGGCACACGTGAGGAACACAAATGCGAACAAGCCTGAATGGTCCCCAGGACAATATGCAACTGAAAACTCACACCCCAGAAGTGACTCGAACCCATACTCCCAGGAGCAACGCAACTGGTATGTACTAGACGCCTTAATCCACTTGACCATCACGACCGGACATAATGAGGTGATAGCCTAAGCTATTTGAACCACCCCACCGCCGGCACTCGGATAGTAATCTTGGGCATAGCATTTTACCAAATCACCTCATTCTTTGGGGCACACGTGAGGAACACAAATGCGAACAAGCCTGAATGGTCCCCAGGACAATATGCAACTGAAAACTCACACCCCAGAAGTGACTCGAACCCATACTCCCAGGAGCAACGCAACTGGTATGTACAAGACGCCTTAATCCACTTGACCATCACGAACGGACATAATGAGGTGATAGCCTAAGCTATTTGAACCACCCCACCACCGGCACTCGGATAGTAATCTTGGGCATAGCATTTTACCAAATCACCTCATTCTTTGGGGCACACGTGAGGAACACAAATGCGAACAAGCCTGAATGGTCCCCAGGACAATATGCAACTGAAAACTCACACCCCAGAAGTGACTCGAACCCATACTCCCAGGAGCAACGCAACTGGTATGTACAAGACGCCTTAATCCACTTGACCATCACGACCGGACATAATGAGGTGATAGCCTAAGCTATTTGAACCACCCCACCGCCGGCACTCGGATAGTAATCTTGGGCATAGCATTTTACCAAATCACCTCATTCTTTGGGGCACACGTGAGGAACACAAATGCGAACAAGCCTGAATGGTCCCCAGGACAATATGCAACTGAAAACTCACACCCCAGAAGTGACTCGAACCCATACTCCCAGGAGCAACGCAACTGGTATGTACAAGACACCTTAATCCACTTGACCATCACGACCGGACATAATGAGGTGATAGCCTAAGCTATTTGAACCACCCCACCGCCGGCACTCGGATAGTAATCTTGGGCATAGCATTTTACCAAATCACCTCATTCTTTGGGGCACACGTGAGGAACACAAATGCGAACAAGCCTGAATGGTCCCCAGGACAATATGCAACTGAAAACTCACACCCCAGAAGTGACTCGAACCCATACTCCCAGGAGAAACGAAACTGGTATGTACAAGACGCCTTAATCCACTTGACCATCACGACCGGACATAATGAGGTGATAGCCTAAGCTATTTGAACCACCCCACCGCCGGCACTCGGATAGTAATCTTGGGCATAGCATTTTACCAAATCACCTCATTCTTTGGGGCACACGTGAGGAACACAAATGCGAACAAGCCTGAATGGTCCCCAGGACAATATGCAACTGAAAACTCACACCCCAGAAGTGACTCGAACCCATACTCCCAGGAGAAACGAAACTGGTATGTACAAGACGCCTTAATCCACTTGACCATCACGACCGGACATAATGAGGTGATAGCCTAAGCTATTTGAACCACCCCACCGCCGGCACTCGGATAGTAATCTTGGGCATAGCATTTTACCAAATCACCTCATTCTTTGGGGCACACGTGAGGAACACAAATGCGAACAAGCCTGAATGGTCCCCAGGACAATATGCAACTGAAAACTCACACCCCAGAAGTGACTCGAACCCATACTCCCAGGAGAAACGAAACTGGTATGTACAAGACGCCTTAATCCACTTGACCATCACGACCGGACATAATGAGGTGATAGCCTAAGCTATTTGAACCACCCCATCGCCGGCACTCGGATAGTAATCTTGGGCATAGCATTTTACCAAATCACCTCATTCTTTGGGGCACACGTGAGGAACACAAATGCGAACAAGCCTGAATGGTCCCCAGGACAATATGCAACTGAAAACTCACACCCCAGAAGTGACTCGAACCCATACTCCCAGGAGCAACGCAACTGGTATGTACAAGACGCCTTAATCCACTTGACCATCACGACCGGACATACTGAGGTGATAGCCTAAGCTATTTGAACCAACCCACCGCCGGCACTCGGATAGTAATCTTGTGCATAGCATTTTACCAAATCACCTCATTCTTTCCTGAAATAATATATTTTCTCTAATTTTTTTCTTATGAAATGATAAAGCTACCCATTTCATTATGTATGAGGTCAATTTTTTTTATTGGAGTTAAAATTAACGTAGATATATGACCGAACTTAACCAACCCTACCTAACCTAACCTAACCTGCCTTGAGCCCTCAAGGCAGTTCGTTGTTGACGTCGACCTTGTTCTGGCAGCTCCTGCGACGTTGCTGGAACCATGTGTATTGGCATTTGCCTTTGTATTGGATATTTTCAGCAACGTGGAGAGGGGGGACCTGCTGCATGGGTAACAGCTTCTCCTCCATATCTACCTACCCAGGCTTTGCGCCCTGAGGAGGGCACTCTAGCTTTGCCTCACAGCGTTGAACCAACACGGGAAGTGACAGTCTACCGGTTTTAAGTCTTCTGCTCGATTGGCGAAGAGTGTGACGCCAGGGGTTGCTTCGGACGGTGGGAGGGATCATCGCGCCCCACTGGGCAGCTACTGCCCGCCTCAAGCTGGGCAAACCCTAGCCAATAAGGTGTTGCCTCGCCACGGTCCGTTAACCTCACTGGGTGCGTGGGGTTTAGGGTGAAAACCGACAAGCGGGCTGAGAACTGTGCACCAAGCAATACCAAACCAAAGAAGAAAATATCGACTGCCCTAAAGCTGGGCACATGGAACGTCAGGACACTGACACCAGGTTTCTCGGACGACCTGCAAGAAATCAATGACGCCCGAAAAACTGCAATCATCGATAGAGAGCTGAGCAAACTGCAGATGGATATTGTTGCTCTCCAAGAGACTAGGCTCCCTGGATCGGGATCTGTGAGAGAGAGGACCTTCTCTTTCTTCTGGCAAGGAAAACCACCTGATGAGACCAGAGAACATGGTGTGGGATTTGTTGTCAGGAATGCACTGTTGGGACAGATTATGCCACCAATGGGGGAAACCGAACGAATTCTGTCTCTGCAACTGCACTTCCAAACAGGACCAGTCAATGTAATTAGCGCATATGCACCAACCCTGACTTCTCCAGCAGAGACAGAGGAAAAATTCTACGATGACCTCAACGGGGTCATAGCGAGAATCCCTGTAAAGGAGCCACTGTTCATCCTCGGCGACTTCAACGCCAGAGTGGGTGCCGAGCACAACATTTGGCCCACTTGTCTGGGTCAATTCGGCATAGGGAGGATGAATGAGAACAGGCAACGTCTGCTAGAACTCTGCTGCCTTCATGGTCTTTGTGTCACCAACACGTTCTTCGGCACAAAGCCTCAACACCGAGTATCTTGGAGACACCCCAGATCCAAGCACTGGCACCAGCTTGACCTGATTCTTACCAGGCGTGCAAGTCTACCCAGTGTCAAGATTACGCGTAGCTATCAGAGTGTTGTCTGTGACACCGACCACTCCCTGGGATGTAGCAGGGGTCAAGATGCAACCAAAGAAGATTCATCACTCGAAAAAAGCGGGCAGACTTCACATCGACACCACCAAGACCCGCAACCAGGACAAGGTGGAAGATTTTGCACACGTGCTCGAGGAAGCTCTTCCTGGCCCAGCCGGGGTCACTGACTGTAAAAGATGGGAGCACTTCAGAGACGCTGTGTTCAACGCTGCCATTTCCACCTTCGGCATGAAGACCAGCAGGTCGGCAGACTGGTTCGATGCTCACTCGGAAGAGATGACACCTGTCATCGAGGAGAAGAGAAACGCCTTGGCAGCCTACAAAGCCTGCCCAAGTCAGCGCAACTTACAGATCCTTCGGGCTGTCCGCTGCAAAGTGCAGCAGAGCGCCAGGCGATGTGCCAACACCTATTGACTCCAGCTCTGCTCCCAGATACAGACTGCAGCGGATACAGGCAATGTAAGGGGAATGTATGACGGCATCAAGCAGGGCCCTCGGCCCAATCCAGAGGAAGACCGCTCCTTTCTAATCTGCCACTGGCGAGGAGATTCAGGACCAGACACTGCAGCTGAAGCGCTGGGTCGAGCACTACTCTGAGCTATACGCCAGGGACAATGTGGTCACCGAAGACGCCCTGAGTGCCATTGAGTGTCTGCCTGTGTTAATGGAACTCGACAGCAAACCGACCCTCGAAGAACTCAGCGATGCCCTAGGCTCCCTTGCTTCTGGTAAAGCTCCTGGCAAAGATGGCATTCCTGCTGAGACCTTGAAGTGCTGCAGAGGTAGCCTGCTCATGGAGCTGCATGAAATTCTCTGCCTCTGCTGGGAAGAAGGGGAGTTGCCACAGGACATGAGGGATACCAACATCGTCACGCTGTATAAGAATGAAGGTGACAGGGGCGACTGCAACAACTACCGTGGAATCTCCCTCCTCAGTATTGTCAGAAAGCTGTTTGCTCGAGTCGCATTGAAGAGGCTCCAAGTACTTGCAGAGAGAGTCTATCCAGAATTACAATGCGGATTCAGAGCTGACAGGTCAACCATCGACATGGTCTTTTCCCTCAGACAACTGTAGGAGAAATGCAGGGAACAGAAGCAGCCACTCTTCGTAGCCTTCATAGATCTGACGAAGGCCTTCGACCTCGTCAGCAGGGATGGCCTGTTCAAGATCCTCCCCAAGATCGGATGCCCACCCAGGCTCCTCAGCATCATCAGATCTTTCCATGAGAACATGAGAAGCACCGTGGTCTTTGATGGCCTAACATCAGACGCTTTTGACATCCGAAGTGGAGTAAAGCAGGGCTGCGTACTGGCTCCAACCCTATTTGGGATTTTCTTCGCAGTTATGCTACGGCACGCCTTCGGATCTGTCACGGAAGGCATTTACCTCTGGACCAGATCGGATGGAAAGCTCTTTAACCTCGCCAGGCTGAGTGCCAAGACGAAGGTTCGGCTGAGGTGTCAGCGCGACTTCCTTTTAGCCGACGACGCAGCAGTCACTGCCCACTCAGCTGAAGATCTCCAACGGCTCATGACCCGCTTCAGCGAGGCCTCTCAGGCTTTCGGACTCACCATCAGCCTGAACAAAACACAAGTCATGGGACAAGGAGTGGACTCCCCACCTGACATCGGCATATCCGATTCCAAACTGGAAGTCGTTCACGACTTCGTGTACCTGGGCTTCACAGTCTCTGACTCCCTCTCTCTTGATACGGAGCTAAACAAACGCATCGGTAAGGCATCTACTACCATGTCCAGACTGACAAAGAGAGTGTGGGCCATCAATAGGCTAACTGAGTATACTAAGATTCAGGTTTACAGAGCCTGTGTCCTGAGCACTCTTCTTTATCGCAGTGAGTCTTGGACACTCCGCGCCTGTCAGGAAAGACAGCTGAATGCCTACCACATGCGTTGCCTTCGACACATCTTGGACATCACCTGGCAGGACAAGGTGACAAACAACAACGTCTTGAGGAGAGCAAGAATCACTAGCATGTACACAATGCTGAAACAGAGACGAATGCGCTGGCTCGGGCACGTTGTGCGAATGGGCGACGGCAGGATCCCCAAGGATCTCCTGTATGGAGAGCTGATGCAGGGGAAAGCGACCAACAGGCAAGCCCCAGCTACGGTACAAAGACGTATGCAAGAGGGACCTGAAAGCCTTGGACGTTGATCTTGCTATATGGGAGACACTGGCTGCAGACCGTTCATCCTGGAGGCAGTCTGTTCAAAGAGGTCTCTCCAAGTTCGAGGAGTCACTTGCCAAGGAATCGGAGGCAAAGAGACAGAGAAGGAAAGCCGGTAGCCACGAAGACAGACCAGAATCGGACTTCGTTTGTGCTCGGTGTGGGATGGACTGCCACTCTCGGAGTGGCCTCATCAGTCACACCAGACGTTGCACTAGGATCGACAACTTGGGCGCATCTCCATAGTCTCCTGAGACTGAAGGATGCCTACTACTATATATTTAATGCCCCGCAACTCTGATGAGCCTGTTGGTCGCACGGTGAACTCCTGGAAGAATGGTAGATAGTTGGTGTGGAAGTACATTTGCATTTCAACCTTAGCCAACACCTATGTTAACTTCAGTGCTGCACAGTCAAGAGGTGTTGCCAATCACCGTGAAGCAGCTAAGTCACGTAAATATGGAGACCTTGATCACCTCTACAATTTTGTCCCTATTGCCGCAGAGACACTTGGTGCCTGGGGTATAGGTGATGCAATTTTTTTGAATGAGCTGGGGTCCAAGCTAATTGAAACAACTAGAAACCCTAGAGCCGCCAGTTTTCTCTTCCAGTGCCTTAGTGTGGCGATCCTGAGAGGAAATGATCAATGCATCCATGGTTCCTGCCCGCCATCTGAGGAGCTGGAGGAGCTATACAACTTGTGACAAGTAGTGTTGTACCTTGCATGTAACCAATGCTATAACCCTTTTGTGTAATGAAATTTTAAAATAAAGTTAAATATATATAAAAAAAACATATATATAGGCCGAGTGATTTTCTTTATTTTAAAAATATTGTTTTCAATTGGTTTATTTGAAATGTTATTATTATGTTATAATAATTAAGAACATAAATTATTGACTTAGTTATGCTAGTTTAGGTTAGGTGAAGATAGGTTAGGTTAGGTTAGGTAGGGTTGGTTAGATTCGGTCATATATCTACGTTAATTTTAACTCATATTAAAAAAACTTAACTCATGCATAATAAAATGGAAAGCTTTATCATTTCATAAGAAAAAAAATTTAAATTCAGGAAAACTTGGCTTACTAGGCAAATCGGGCCTTGCATTGTAGGCCGAGTACTGCATTCTGGCTACTGCATTATATATATATATATATATATATATATATATATATATATATATATATATATATATATATATATATGTCGTATCGACATATATATATATATATATATATATATATATATATATATATATATATATGTCGTATCGACATATATATATATATATATATATATATATATATATGTCGACATATATATATATATATATATATATATATGTCGTATCTAGTAGCCAGAACGCACTTCTCGGAATACTATGCAAGGCCCAATTTGCCTAATAAGCCAAGTTTTCCTGAATTAATATATTTTTCAATTTTTTTCTTATGAAATGATAAAGCTACTCATTTTATTATGTATGAGGTCAATTTTATTTTATTGGAGTTAAAATTAACGTAGATATATGACCAAACCTAACCAACCCTACCTAACCTAACCTAACCTATCTTTATAGGTTAGGTTAGGTTGCCGAAAAAGTTAGGTTAGGTTAGGTTAGGTAGGTTAGGTAGTCGAAAAACAATTAATTCATGAAAACTTGGCTTATTAGGCAAATTGGGCCTTGCATAGTAGGCTGAGAAGTGCGTTCTGGCTACTAGGTACGACATATATATATATATATATATATATATATATATATATATATATATATATATATATATATGTCGTACCTAGTAGCCAGAACGCACTTCTCAGCCTACTATTCAAGGCCCGATTTGCCTAATCGGGCCTATCGGGTGTATCGATTTGCCTAATCAGGTGTATCGTGATCCTACAGGCCGGATCACGATACACTCTGTCCGCTATCATCCCGATTGTTTCATCCAAAGTTGGAGAACAGTGATTCTACGTCCAATGAGGCTCTTATCCCTGTGGCCTGTGTTCCCCTCAGTAAGTCAACAAATTCCTTTGGAGACTTCAGGCTGAAGGTGCAAGGGACATAAGGAGTCAGCAAGCCGTTGAGTCGCTTCGCCAGTCTGTACGTGGGTGTTGGTATCTGGCTAATGATTGGCCGAAGTATATAAGCAAGTAGATGGGGTCGCCATGGGTTCTCCCCTAGGTGTCCTGTTTGCGAACTTCTACACACACACACATATATATATATATATATATATATATATATATATATATATATATATATATATATATATATATATATATATATATATATATATATATATATATATATATGTGTATATCACGAAAACACTGTTGGTAAGCTATTAGTAAGGAACAGCCCTCGTAGTGATAATTGCGTCATTTATAAAATACCTTGTAAGGAATGTAATAAGTTCTATGTCGGGCAAACATCTAAAGATTTAAAATGTAGAATATCGCAACATAAATACTCTGTAAGACATGGCCAATTATCTAATGCTTTGTTTGTGCATTTGTCAGAAAAAGCTCACCAAAATGATTGGGAGAGTGCGTCTTCAATAACAAATTGTAAAATCACCTATAACAGAAACATAATTGAATCCGCTTTGATACAGATCACCAAAGAAAGTAATTTGAATATTAGCAGTGGTCTATATAACTTAGATCCATTTCTAATAGATCAGCTAAAGGGCGATTTAAGTAGAATCATTGAAAAACATTTGTCTCACTAATTTATTGTATATATTTACCTCTTTATGTTATAATTACCTATGCATTATGCTTGTATGTCTGCTGTATCAGATGGGCCATTGGGCTACATCGGATGGGCCAATTGGGTGCATCTGATGGGCCAATGGGCCTTCTGCGTTGTCCAAGTATTGTACCTCACCTTACTTCACCACTCTCTCCTGCCTATTTATACCCATCACTCGATCTGTAAAATGACCTTCTGAAGATGTATTTAATATACGAAAGTACTTAAGGAAATTTCCTGTTTTATTTTTCCTCCGTGGTCTGACATTGTCATATATATATGTATATATATATATATATATATATATATATATATATATATGCGAACAAGCCTGAATGGTCCCCAGGACTATATGCGAATGAAAACTCACACCCCAGAAGTGACTCGAACCCATACTCCCAGAAGCAACGCAACTGGTAACTACAGGGCGCCTTAATCTGCTTGACCATCACGGCCGTCAAAAGGAAGTGATAGCCGAGGCTATTTGAGCCACTTCCCCGACGGCAACTCGGATGGTAATCTTGGGCATAGCATTTCACCAAATCACCTCATTCTTTGGGGCACACGTGAGGAACACAAATGCGAACAAGCCTGAATGGTCCCCAGGACTATATGCGAATGAAAACTCACACCCCAGAAGTGACTCGAACCCATACTCCCAGAAGCAACGCAACTGGTAACTACAGGGCGCCTTAATCCGCTTGACCATCACGGCCGTCAAAAGGAAGTGATAGCCGAGGCTATTTGAGCCACTTCCCCGACGGCAACTCGGATGGTAATCTTGGGCATAGCATTTCACCAAATCACCTCATTCTTTGGGGCACACGTGAGGAACACAAATGCGAACAAGCCTGAATGGTCCCCAGGACTATATGCGAATGAAAACTCACACCCCAGAAGTGACTCGAACCCATACTCCCAGAAGCAACGCAACTGGTAACTACAGGGCGCCTTAA
>NW_025567995.1:15000-51178 GCF_020424385.1 Procambarus clarkii
TTATATGTTCCTTAATGGAGCCCTGTTGTTTATGCATCGTTAAACGCCTAGAAAGAGATGTTGTTGTCTTGCCTATATACTGGGTTTTTTGGAGCTTACAGTCCCCAAGTGGGCATTTGAAGGCATAGACGACGTTAGTCTCTTTTAAAGCGTTCTGTTTTGTGTCTGGAGAGTTTCTCATGAGTAGGCTGGCCGTTTTTCTGGTTTTATAGTAAATCGTCAGTTGTATCCTCTGATTTTTGTCTGTAGGGATAACGTTTCTATTAACAATATCTTTCAGGACCCTTTCCTCTGTTTTATGAGCTGTGGAAAAGAAGTTCCTGTAAAATAGTCTAATAGGGGGTATAGGTGTTGTGTTAGTTGTCTCTTCGGAGGTTGCATGGCTTTTCACTTTCCTTCTTATGATGTCTTCGATGAAACCATTGGAGAAGCCGTTATTGACTAGGACCTGCCTTACCCTTACCCTTATATATAAATATATATATATATATATATATATATATATATATATATATATATATATATATATATATATATATATATATATATATATATATATATATATATATATATATGTCGTACCTAATAGCCAGAACGCACTTCTCAGCCTACTATGCAAGGCCCGATTTGCCTAATAAGCTAAGTTTTCATGAATTAATGTGTTTTCGACTACCTAACCTAACTTTTTCGGCTACCTAACCTAACCTAACCTATAAAGATAGGTTAGGTTAGGTTAGGTAGGGTTGGTTAGGTTCGGTCATATATCTACGTTAATTTTAACTCCAATAATAAAAATTGACCTCATGCATAATGAAATGGGTAGCTTTATCATTTCATAAGAAAAACATTAGAGAAAATATATTAATTCAGGAAAACTTGGTTTATTAGGCAAATCAGGCCTTGCATAGTAGGCCAAAAAGTGCGTTCTGGCTACTAGGTACGACATATATATATATATATATATATATATATATATATATATATATATATATATATATATATATATATATATATATATATATATATATATATAAATATATATATATATATATATATATATATATATATATATATATATATATATATATATATATATTTAATATTTAATTATACAATTTTAGATTGTATATTTAAGGGGCCTCAACCTTGCCCTTTAATTCATTGAAAGACTTAACATCTGCTCAGACGGCTGACGGGTTCTGACCACTAGGAACTGTACCCTAGTCCCTCACTAAACGTTGAAGTCACTCAAAGACACTACAGGCCATTACCTCTGGTACCTGCAGTCGTTTCGTCACAGTACGTAGCTCCATCTCCTGTGCACTGGTCGATGGTACCTCCTACGTTACCGAGCCTCTTCTTTCAGGCTCTTATTTATTTTTGTTATCCTTCCGAGTTTTCTTCAGTGTGAAACTCTTGACATGGTGACATTTTTGTGAACCCGCCCCAGCCTCGTCTTTATGTACGGTTCGATGTGTCGTGCCCTCAACTCATCTTCTTCACAATCCTGGTTAATCCATCTATATACAAGGGCAGCTTCTGGACCACATTCTTTCTGGAAGTCTCGGCCTTAACTATTTTTAGATCGGGCCTTCTTACATTTTTTTTTTTACACAAAATGAAGATACGAATCAGAGACTTATTAGATGGATCCTGCTCTGGCAGCAATATGATTTAGATATTCATCAAATCCCAGGATGAATAATGTGATGGTTGAAGCCCTATTGCGAGCTTATCTTTGAGCCTGAACAATTATAAAAATAAGGAGGAAGGGGGCATGTTATGATTATGAGAAGCCAATCCGAGACTGCCTTTTCTTTATTTATATATACAAAAGTTCTTTCATTCTTGTAAAGTCACTAGCGTGCATAGCGTTTTGGGCAGGCCCTTAATCCAAATTTTTCCCCCCAAAACAACCCGCCAAATCGTTTAAAAACCAGGTTTCCATTCACTGCTGGGCAAATAGAGGCCACAGTTAAGGATTGGCACTCAGTCAATTCTTGTGGGAAATTTTCCAGCAGGATTTTACTTGTTCATTTATTTATTTATAAGTATTATGTTTATATTATTTTATTATTAATTTTAATGGATTGTATTTTTAGAGTGGCTTGTATGTTCTGTGATTATCCTGCTAGGTGTTTCCTCTTTCACACAAAATTGGGGGTATATGTATGTAGCCTATTAATCAAATAATTGATAAACATAATAGGTTACAATGTTAGGCTACAGGTAAAATGGATGAGTATAATACTATACAACGCTTATCTGTTGAATAGTATATAGCCTAGTAATCGGTATAGGACATTCCTCAATCACATATGCGAAATTTGTTGGTTTATGTCCTAATGGTGAGCATGAATGCTTCATGTTGCACAAGGACAACTCGTTGAAATTTCTTCTTTTCTTGGGTTGCACCTGCTGAATAACTTCAAAGTAGTGAACTGCTACTGCAATACACACCATATAGCAGGGAAGGATTATAAATAATTAGAACAGGAGCTTACCCGTTCCGGGTGGTTTTCAGACATCATAACCGGCAAAATTTGTACATATAATTAATCGCCATCAATATACATATACTAGAATAAAATTTTAACGGGTACAATACTTCCCAAGATTAGCGACATCTTCAGTTGATTGAAGACTCAGTGGTTCTTTAGTCGAAGCTCGTGAAACGTATTTAAGATCTGGACTAGAGAGGGAGGTGACTCGTTGTGGCGTTTTTTTCCCGACGACGCAGTTTTGAATTCGTCGATTTTGACTTAGGGAAGTAGATGTAGGTTTTGATTATGTTTTAAATAAGTCACTGTTATAAGTTAAATATATAAGTACTCACCGCAGTCCTGGTGAATACTTTTTTATCATATTTACTTCACAAGGCAGGTGTTTTAAAGGCACGTACTATGTAAATAAATATTTTGGTGATGTAGTAGGCCTCCCGTTCTCTCTGAGAAGCCACTGGAAACTCATTTTCTTCTAACGAAGTTATTGGTTTGTAATATTAGTACGTTCCTAACAATATCGTTTTGACTTGTTATGTTAGGTGTTAGTAATTTAGTGTCAAAATTTCTGACACGTGCCTAGTATCCTCCCCGGCCAGGATACGAACCCAGTCCAAAGCGCTCACAAAACGCCAGGGGAGTGTCATATCACTGCGCCACAGAGACTGCCTTCAGGTGAGAGTTGTTCCCATTCGTTGCCCTCAATATTGGTGTATATTTGTCCATGCTTATATACGATTAATACGCGAAAATAGGCAGGTAAGATATAACAGTTTCCAGAGTGTTAGGGAGGAAATGTTATTGGGGAGGAGTCAGGGATAGATATATTTTGGTCGAGATGGAAAAAAACCTGAGATGAGAAATGCTGGCGAACTTAAAATATGTTTGCGAAGTCGGTATGGACCAATCAACGCCATGCAATATGGTGACGTCACGCCGAGAAGACGCAGACAGCTCGTCACTTCACTTCTGGGAATCTGAGGCAGTGGAAGATTTGAACAGAGAGTAGGCTGCAGATGTGATATTGGTATCCATAAATTCATTGATTTTATTTTCTGAATGATTTAATGTGATTTTAATTTGCTATATTGATGCTTTTATTGAAGTTCTTAAGCAAGCTTTACTGAAGTGTAATAAAATGGATTATTAATGCTTATATCAATGTTGATGCCATTTATATGTTACTGAATTACAAAATTGGTGCATGTGCTCTCAGTGATATTATTATTTTTATTATTATTATTATAATGTTGATCTATGACTGATTAAGATGAAATATATTTATTGGCGGTAGATATATTCACAGACAGTTTACTGTGAGAATGTTAGCGAGATAAATTGGGATTAATCCTAGAGGGCTAAGCTATCAAAGGATAGATTATATTGAGGACATTAAACAAATTCACAGGAGCTGTGATAAGGGGTTCGAATCTATGCGCTGGGTGTTTTCAGATGCACGCTCAAGTCGACTGTGCCACGACATGGTCAAAATAATTGCAACCTGGGGTACTACTGCATCTACAATGATCACTAGTCTTCCACTTAAGCCAAACTGGGGTTTCAAACCATTCCCCTTATGTACTTGGGCTCTGTCGTCCAGTAGTTCAACCTCTGACACCCAGTTTTCAATACACACATTATTTTCAATACACACAGAGAATTCACATTATGGTGATATATCAATGAACAAATCCACAGGAGCCGTGATGAGGGTTCGAACCTATGCGCTGGGTGTTCCCAGATGCACGCTCTAGTCGACTACATCACGGGTAGTCGACCATGGTCACTTCATTGGAAGCCTAAGGATCCTTGTGGCTGCAGTAGTATCCCAGGTTGCAATTCATTTGACCATGTGGTGGAGTACTCGACTAGAGCGTGCGTCTGGTAACACCCAGCACATAGGTTCGAACCCTGAAATATATACTAGTAGTATATATTTCAAAGAACATAAATTCAAGATTTTTCAATTGTAATTTTTGTATTACGGTGCCAGAAGACAGCCCGAGTGTGATGTGAGAACGTATGTCTGTAACAAACAATACTCCATTTGTATTTTTAGCATGAATATTCTTTATAGTGTGTGCAGGCGATGAGTCACAATAACGTGGCTAAAGTATGTTGACCAGACCACGCACTAGAAGGTGAAGGGACGACGACGTTTCGGTCCGTACTGGACCATTCTCAAGCCGATTGTGAGAATTGTCTAGAGAATAGGGAGCCGGTCGGCCGAGCGGACAGCACGCTGGACTTGTGATCCTGTGGTCCTGGGTTCGATCCCAGGAGCCAGCGAAAAACAATAGGCAGAGTTTCTTTCACCCTATGCCCCTGTTACCTAGCAGTAAAATAGGTACCTGGGTGTTAGTCAGCTGTCACGGGCTGCTTCCTGGGGGTGGAGGCCTGGTCGAGGACCGGGCCCCGGGGACATTAA
The DNA here is from genome assembly GCF_020424385.1 of Procambarus clarkii. Classification (NCBI taxonomy): domain Eukaryota; kingdom Metazoa; phylum Arthropoda; class Malacostraca; order Decapoda; family Cambaridae; genus Procambarus; species Procambarus clarkii. Next base: position 19,930 of record NW_025567995.1, read on the forward strand.
AAAAAAAAAAGCCCCGAAATCATCTCAAGATAACCTCAAGTTAAGGTGGTCTCAGAATCGACTTGAGAATGGTCCAGGACGGACCGAAACGTCGCCGTCCCTTCACCTTCTAGTGTGTGGTCTGGTCAACATACTTTATAGTATGTGATGCATTTTGTGATACAATAAGTTTAATGTTTTTGTGGCATCATAAGTAAATTGTGTATCGAGACATAAATACGTTGCCATATAAAAGTGCTGTATGGTGCGTGATACTATGAAAAACGTTCTTACCTGTAATGTTGCGAGGTCTGACGGCAACATTCCACTCATCAATTGTCTTCCTGACCTCAGAGTGTCCTCTTTGGAGAGCAAGAGCTGAGGGTGTGTGGCCCTTGTTGTCTGTGACATTGACGTCTGCTCCGGCCCGAAGGAGGACCTTCACCATGTCGTTGTTACCTCTTGAGGCTGCCATGTGGAGGGCTGAACATCCTATCAAGAGACATCATAGCTGTTATTATGCACGAATTATCACGACGTCCAGAGCTTCTCAAAGCCGTCAAAATAATGTTATCTTCATGAATTTTTGCATATCTCATATAATAAAATTAACTTTAAATATTGCAATATTAAATATTTGTTTTACTGATTGTTGTGAATTAGAGCCACAATATTGCCATTAACAGTTCAAATATGTTGGAATTAAACATATCCTTCACCACTACTATACTGTGTTGGACAGAAGCAGATGGGTATTACCATTTTCATTTCAAGAAGATAAACTTTAAAAACTAATTTACACTGTACCAGTTTGTTAGCTGATTATATAATTATAAGACAGCAACGGGGCGTTATTTTGTAAACTAAAGATGATGACTATTAATAGAACAATGCTTCAAACCGGTGATTTACTTGAATGTACTCTATTCTGGCATAAACAAAATATTTTTTTCATTGTCAGAGGAAAAATACTTTTATTAAATGTATCCTTTAATACAACAGTTTTGACACGTGAGAAAACAATGTGATATCATTCGAAGATAAACAAGATGACAATTAAATATTTTCTTCAATCAGTCTACTAACTATATCACCTTGAGCTGAGAGTAACATACTTCAATTATTTGACAGCTTTAGTATTGACCAAGCTGTGCACAACACTTATCTCTGTGATTTACAGGCTGGTGGAGGGAGTGAAATCTCTATCTATTGAAGGGAAGGGGAGCTATCTGGAGAAAATGCCAAGCCATTACGACTATTTAGCACTGTGAAGGGATAAGGATTTGGGATGGGACAGGGAAAAAGTATGGTGCCCAGCCAGTTGGACGATCGAGAATTGAACGCCGATCTGCATGAAGCGAGACCGTCGTTCTACCGTTCAACCTAAGTGGATGAACTATATCTATAGAAGAGAATATCTGTGCCTGTCTGTTTGCCTGTTTGGGTCTCGCCTCACCAAACTTTGCGGTGTTGCTGACATTTGTCCGGGGATTGGTCATATGTGGGTCGGGTCGAGGCCCATGACCCATTGCATAAAAGGATAAATTTTGTAAATTTCCAGTCTCGCTAGAGAAGAGACTCTTTCCTCATTAAGAATTATCTAGCATACTGTTTTCCTGTTCAATGTTCTCATTGTGCGGCAAATAATGTTCTCATTGTGCGGCAAATAATGTTCTCATTGTGCTGCAAATAATGTTCTCATTGTGCTGCAAATAATGTTCTCAAGGTGCGGTATACAAGATGCTGTATACGTCAACCTGCCCAACCCAACCAATACTACACCTACCCACCTCCCACTATTACCAACTACGCCTTTGTGTTAGACTCGTGTTCTCGAAAACAGCTACTACTGACCTGTTATATTTACCTAAAGATATAGGAAACATTGAGTAAAACACTGTTATAAAATAAGAACACCAGTTAACTTTATGGTAGAGACAAAAATAATTTAAAAATACAGACACAATAATAACCACAGTACATGGGCATGCAACCACTGACACACTTAAAGATCAATAATATATGGCTTTAGTAATTAAACACATGAAATACCACACTCAATGGCAACACCTAAGCACAAACAAACAAATATCCACTCTACTTAAATCAAACAAGTCCGACAGCCAGTTCCTCAACCTTTCATCTGCCCTCCCGCTTGCTCTGCCTCCTCACATGTGATCGAGGCTCAGATAATTAAGACCAATCGCCACAAACAACACATCTCAATCAGCCACTCTTCCTTATTGAGATAATCAATCCCAAACACTTCTGAACAAGAGTATATAATATTTAATACAGTCTGGAATTACAACTCAAATAATAAGGCTTCTCAAAAGGAAAACTATACTTACTGGAATGAAATGCAAAACTGGTAAGTGACGTCCACCAACGCACGTGAAAATTCCCGTCTAATAAGGGTCCGATTATACAGCCGCGCACCACTGACTACTCTCATACAACAAAATACAATACTGCAACACACTGTCATAACTATAACACACGCAACAAGATATATATAAAATAACCACCCCAACCCAAACCCACCAACACCTAAACCTCCCGCACCTAAACCCACACAACACCTACACCACCCCACCCAAACCCACCAACACCTGCACAACCCTCACCCAAACCCACCAACACCAACACCTCCCTCTCCCAGCCAAACCTACCAACACCAACACCTCTCCCACCCAAACCCACCAACATCTACACCATACCCACCCAAACCAACAAACACCTATACCACACCCCATCCAAACCGTCTAACACCTTCACCACACCCACCCAAACCCTCTAATACCTACACCACACCCACCCAAACCCAACAACACCTACACCACACCTTCACCACACCCACCCAAACCCACCAACACCAACACCAACCCTCACCCAAACCCCCCAACACCAACACCCAAACCCCCCAACACCAACATCACCCCACCCAAACCCAGCAACACCTACACCACACTCATCCACCCTAACCCTCCAACACCTTCACCACCCCCACCCAAACCCACCAACACCTACCCACACTCACCAACACCATATCCACCCAGCCTAACCAACCAACACCAACACCACCCCCACCCAAACCCACCGACACCAACACCAAATCCACCCAGCCAAACCAACCACCACCTACACCACACCCACCCATCCCCACCAACACCTACACCACACCCATCCAAACCTACCAACACTTACACCACAGTCACCCATCCAAACCCACCAACACCGTCACCACACCCACCCAAAACAACCAACACCACCCCACCCCACCCAAACCCACTAATACCTGCGCCATACCCACCCACACCCACCATCACCTACACCACATCCACCCAAACCCACCAACAGCTACACCACACCCACCCAAACCTACCAACACCTTCAAACCCACCAACACCTACGCCACACCCACCCAAACCCACCAACACTTACACCACACCCACCCAAACCCACCAACACTTACACCACACCCACCCAAACCCACCAACACTTACACCACACCCACCCAAACCCACCAACACTTACACCACACTCACCCAAACCCACCAACACCACAAAAACCCAGTCACCCAAATCCAAACTCTCCCAGCTTCTCCAAAGCACAGACTGTGGGAACCGACCTGTGATATTTATATTTATTTAATTTATATAAATTTATATAGAATTTGCATTTACGTTAATTTATATATTTCGATAGCAATTTGTATGATGTTAAGTGGACTGTATTTCTGCAATAATCTCACAAATCGATCCGCTACACATTAGGGGGGGTTTATATTGAATTTATATATATGCAGCCAATCAAACTACTGTATTAAACTACATATATTAGTATACATTGAAGAGGTTCCTTATCTAATTATACAGCAGGCTTAGTTCACCAGGTATAACTAGGATGTAGACACCAAATTTCCTCGTGTGAGGCAGCTTCCGTCACCCAGTAACTGATACACAGAGTTTGCTTCCTCTTCTTGACCTGTCAAAGGGCGCTAGCTATAGAGCCAGAATCCTAATATATGACAGCTATATCAGAGAAAATACTGTATAATGAATCATAAAGACCTAGGCTTAATTACCTTTTTTTAAGAGGCTGTTCGCATTCTAACTGGTTCGCCCTATCTACTGACATTAATGGCCAAAAATGATTAGATAAACGGGTTTCGGTAGAACACTTTCCTTGATTATGTTGACAGCGTGTTGATGATGGAAGACCTTTGGTTTCCATAACACTTCGACCAAGAGAAATTAAAAGGAGCCGAATTTGCTCCCTGCGCCTCAGGTCTAATAACAATGGCTGACCACTCCCTCACCACTGACGCTACTGACCTACTTTGTCCAGATGTCAGTAAGTGATAGAAGGGTCATATTTACTCTATTTTAATATTGATAATTAAATTAATTCATATGAGATGTTTTTATGATGTAAAAGTCCAAAGACTAATGTATTTAAGAATAATTCCCACCATAATAGGTGGTGAATTTATAATAGTATGTGGCAATGATATCCTGTTTTCTATTGACGGAAAATTCCACTGCAGGCTACATTTTCTATGGGTTAACTTGTGTATACAATGCAGCAATATTATCTGCAATTGCATGATATTAGTAATTGGTGTCGGATTTTCCGACACAGACCAGGGTTTCACACAATTCACTTATGCACCCGGACTCTGTCAACCAGATGTTCTACTTCTTTGAACCCTCATCACAGCCCTTGTGGATTTGTTCATTTGATATATCACGCTATTGTGATTCTGTTTGTATTGAAGTAAGAGCGAAGAAGTAGAACATCTGATTGACAGAGCCCGGGTGCATGGGGTGGGGGGGGAGGAATTGTGTTAAACCCCGGTTTGTGCTTCGGAGTAGCTGCGGGATCATCTTCAGGCCAAGTAGCACTCCTGGTTGCATATATATGAGTGGGATTGGGCGGTTATAAATAGGAGCTGCCTCGTATGGGCCAATAGGCCTTCTGCAGTTACCTTTGTTCTTATGTTCCAAGAGAGTGGTCGAGTTCTTGTCCCCATACTCTGTTGATGAGATTCAAGAAGGCTTCTTCCCCCTTTTCTCCTAGCTTGGCTAGCATGTTGTAAGTGATTTTGTCCTCGCCTGGAGCTGTATTTTTAGTTTTCTTTGCAGCGCTTCTGAGTTCTTTCAGATTGAAAGGTTGGTCTAGTTCGTAAGGTAAGGCTAAAGCATCATCTATTTTTTTCCATCTTGCTGCTTGAAGTCTTTGTTGGTGAGTCAGAGTTGCTTGAGGAAGTTGAGTGGAACTGGCTCTTGATGCAAATATATCAAGAGCCTCTGCCTCTTGCTCTGGATGAACATGATGCAGCGGAGCAGGAGTCGATTTTCCTTTGGCCTTGTTGATTTGCCTCCAGATCTCGCCCAAGGATGTATGCTGATTTAGCTTGGCACACCAATCGAGCCATTTTCCTTCTCTGGTTTTTGCTGTTTTTTTCGTGCACATGATCTCGGACAGCTCTAAGACGTCCGAGATTAGCTTCAGTTCTATCTCTTCTGAAATTCTTTCGTGCACAATTTAGTCTGTTATGTAGATCTTTGATCCTATCACAGTAGTACTAATGGTCCTTATGTTGTTGGGAAATTGTTTTCCTCTTGGGGATGGCGTGATTTGCTGGTCTATGTATTGCATTTACTAAATATTTTTCCATGTCTTCGGTGTTGTCAGGAGGAGTGTAGTTTTGGTGCCAAGTTTCGAGAGATTCCTGAAACTTCGTCCAATCTGCTTTGATAAAGTCCCATTCGGGCTCGGAAGCTGGAGGTCTGGGAGGTAGTGCTATATTAATAACTAATTTTGTAGCAAAGTGGTCACTGGTCAGAACATGATCAACTGACCAGTGACACAACTCATAAATACTGGTGGAAACAAAAGTGAGATCCAGTTTTCCCCCACCAGTGTGGGTTGGTTGTGCCGAGTTAAATAGACTGATTTCAGGCACTTCATCCAAAAGGTGTTCAATATGTCTTCCGTTAGCGTCGGTTCTTGGTGAATGAAGTAGTAATTCACTATGAGCGTTGAAGTCACCAGAGATGATAGTAGGTGGAGTGACTGCGACATCAAAGATTGCTGAGAGATTCATGTCGTGTTCTCTATGACTCCTGTATATATTGAAGATGGACAGCATTGAATTCCTCATAGTGACATTAACTCCCATAATTTCGACGTTCTCGCCACAGTTAGGCAGGTCTGTGATTGCCATGGCATTGATATGATTTCTTACTAGAATTGAAATGCCTCTTTTGCAGGCGATGAGTCACAATAACGTGACTAAAGTATGTTGACCAGACCACACACTAGAAGATGAAGGTAATCCACTTGTAAACCTCTATCATGTCACCCCTAGCTCTTCACCTTTCGAATGAATGCAATTTAAGCTTTGTTAATGTTTCTTCATGTGAAAGATTTCTAATTTGGGATATTAACTTTGTCATCTTACACTGGACACGTTCAAGTGAATTTATATCCATTCTATAGTACGTCGACCAAAACTGAACAGCATAATCTAAATGGGGCCTAACCAGAGCAAGGTATAGCTGAAGAACAACACCAGGTGTCTAGTTACTAACGCTTCGATTAATAAATCCCAGTGTCCTACTTGCCTTACTGCAAATATTCATGCATTGATCTTTTAGTTTTAAATTCTTACTAATCATAACTCCCAGATCCCTTTCGCAATCCGACTTCACAATCTCAACATCATCTAGCTCGTATCTTGTAACTCTATCATCATTACCTAGCATCAAAACTTTACATTTATCAGCATTAAACTGCATTTGCCAATCCTTTGACCATTTCAAAACCCTATATAGATCAACTTGAAGTGATAGTGAGTCTTCTTCCGTGTTAATTTCCCTACCGATTTTTGTATCATCGGCAAATTTGCAAATGTTGCTACTCAAACCTGAATCTAAATCATTTATATATATATATTATAAACAATAGAGGTCCCAGGACCGAGCCTTGAGGCACTCCACTTACAACATTTTTTTTTATCTGACTTAACCCCATTTATACTAACTATCTGTTTCCTTTGGTATAGCCATGCCCTAATCCAGCTTAATATAGCACCCCCAATACCATGAGCCTTTATCTTTTTTATCAGTCTTTCATGTGGCACAGTATCAAAAGCTTTGCTAAAGTCAAGATACACAACATCACAATATTTACCACTATCAACTGACCTCAACTATGCTGGAATAAAAAGATAACAAATTTGTTAAACATGAATGGCCATTTGTAAAACCATGTTGCGACTCATTTATTAATTTATGTTTTTCAAGATGAAGACGAATTGTATTGGCAATTATCGATTCAAGTAACTTTCCCACAATAGACATTAGGCTAATTGGCCGATAGTTTTACACAAGTGATCTATCTTCTTTCTTAAAAATTGGTATCACATTAGCAACCTTCCATGACTCTGGCACTCTGCCTGACTCTATTGATTTATTAAATATGGTAGACAGTGAATCGCAAAGCTCCTCTTTGCAATCATCCGCAAATTTGCAAATAATGCTACTCAAACCTGAATCTTATTCATTTATATATATATATATATATATATATATATATATATATATATATATATATATATATATATATATATATATATATATATATATATTATAAACAACAGAGGTCCCAGGGCAGAGCCTTGAGGCACTTCACTTCCAACATTTACCCAGTATGACTTAACCCAGTTTATACTAACTCTGTTTCCTTTGGTTAGCCATGCCCTAATCCAACCTAATATAGCCAAACCAAAAAACCATGAGCTTCTATCTTTTTAATCAGTCTTTCATGTGGTACTATATCAAAAGCTTTGCTAAAGTCAAGGTACACAACATCACAATCCTAACCACTATCAACTGCCTCAACTATGCTGGGATAAGAAGATAGCTAATTTGTTAAACATGAACGGCCATTTGTAAAACCACGTTGTGACTCATTTATTAATTTATGTTTTTTGTAGATGAAGACGCATTGTATTGGCAATTATCGATTTAAGTACCTTTCCCAAAATAGACGTTAGGCTAATTGGCCGATAGTTTGACGCAAGTGATCTATCTCCTTTCTTAAAAATAGGTACCACATTAGCAACCTTCCATGACTCTGGCACTCTGCCTGACTAATGATTTATTAAATACTAACTATACCCACCATGCATTGCTATGCCTCAGTCTGGTTAAATGGAAAAGAAAGAAAAGAGAATGCTCACGTTTCTAATATGTTTAATTTCACATTGCTCGTGGGTATACAATATTTTTTGTTGTTCCATTGTCTGTGGAGTTATAGAGATTGTCTGGTTGGCCGACTCTAGAACACGCAACATATAACTGTCCATGTGAGAAGCAATCCGTGTCTACATATGAATTGCACAATTCTAAAGATTGGCTCTGATCTTTGTTGATGGTAATTCCAAATGTCAATCGAAATGGAAATTACAATCTCCTGAATTAAAATGTCATATCTGTTGGAATCATAGGAATGCGAGGAATGAGGACATCTCCACCTTTGAAAGGTCCTGTCAAGATTGTTGCTTCTACGAAGTTGCTGGTCATTTTTTTTACTGCAAGGCACGTGTTGTTGCAAAGTTTTGTCTGGTTGATATTTCGCAACATGATAATTGGCACGCCGATTTTTAATTGCCGAACGTGTGATGGTATCCCAGGCAGATCGAGTGAATTAAAAAACTCTGTTGGATAATTAACCGCTTCATCTGCTTCCTCAACAGTGTCGACGGACTTGTATGTGACTGCCGCGCTTTGAATGTTAGACTGAATAATATTGTTAAATTTGTAGACGTCTTTGTTCTTGGCCGCAAGAACAGATCGTTCATTCAAATTTGTGATTCTTATAATTGGTTTGAATATTGGGAAATACTTTTTCAACCAATTCTTCTTTTGACGTCAGTAAATTGTAGAAGTTAAGAGGCAATGAAATTCGTCCTGAGGTCGGATCAACCAGCACGTTTCCGTTCTCAATTTCCAGAAATTTATGTAAGAAAATCTCAGCTGATGGATCGAATTGCAGCTGGACACGCATATTTGTAGTTAAATTTAAACATCTTTACGTGGCGCCATGAAGTAGAGTATTTCTGTCGTTCGCTTGTGTCGATCGAGGAATTACAGGTAATGTTTGCCTGAAATCTCCTGCAAGCAATATTAATGCATTCCCAAGTTGCCTGATGTTTCCAGGCAAATCTTGCAATAATCGATCAAGAGCCTCAAGCTATCTTATGTAGTCCCTTGTGCATTCATCCAAAAAAATAAGTTAACATTTCTGCAATGCTTTTCCCATGCCAGATGCTTTGGAAATGTTGCAAGTGGGAGTTTTAATGAATTGCATGTTCAATGGCAATTTCATAGCCGAAGTAGCAGTTCTTCCACCTGGTAACAATGTCGCAGATATTCTGGACGATGCAAGAGCTACAGTTATGCCATTTTGGGATCGAATTGCTGCCAGAATCAATCTAATTTGGAAGGTTTTACAGTTCCTCCTGGCGCATCTAAGAAGATTTCTCGAAACCTATTATTGACAGTTTGAATTATTTGATTGTAGATGCTTTTTCGTTCAAGCGTTAGCTTAAGAATATTTGACTGCACATACGACAACAGATCACCCGTGTTGTAATTTTGTTCACGATGTAATTCTACATGGAACGAAGCCGCAGCAGACCGATTCGGTGATGGCATTCCCAATAGATTGAAAACTTTGTTTGAGACTTCTAAGCACAAATCTTCAATCATTATCAATGCTTCGTTGTAGATTTCTGAAGTGAAATCTATGTTCATATTTGAATTTTCCTTGCATATTCGACAGATAATATTTTCAGCCATGTGCGATTTATATTTCTCCCATAACTCTGTTTGAGATGAAGTGGAGTCGGTGGAGTCACGCGCCGCTCACCTTGGCTTTGTGTTACATGAGGTTACAGTTAAACAGCGGGGGATCGTGCTACTGATCCTATAACCTCACGCCGTGGGACTTCACTCCCTCCACTAGGGTATCACATATCACCCCCAGGGGGCTCACCTAGTCTTGCCTTAAGACCGGCCACCATTTGACCTTGGACCCTAAGGGGAGAGGAGAAGGCCCAGCCCACACTGCTAAGCTCAATCCTACAGTATGTGACTCCCCCACTGGGCCTGCCCACCTATGCGTGCAGAGAATTTGCCGGACATCAGGCTGTAGTCTCACTTCCACCTCTTACCTTCTGGTCGCCAGCTGGGTAATTCTCTCAGCGTCCCAGCAACGCCGTTAGTTCGAATATAATATATTTACAGCAGCCTAGGACCGTACTATATGCTGCCAGTACTAGAATTCAAATGTACAGTCGTGTTGCCATCTCAGGGTCACTCTTTAGGGAATGCCAGTACCAGTGTTCAAATGTAATGTCGTGTTGCCAACACAGGGTCTCTCTCTATGTCATGCCTGTAACAGTACAGTATAATCATGTCATTAATCACAAAGCTCAATGAGATGGAGGTTACACCAAAAGCAGTGATAAAATAATAAAAAGTTTACTCAAAGTAAACTACAAAACACGAGATATATGTATGGATTTATGGAAATAATAATAATAATAATGGTGACAGCAGCGCTCCTCTGGTGGCCGCTAGCAGCTCGCATCAGCTGATGAATTAAAGGGATCACTGGCCCCCTTCACTGGGCAGCTTTATCAACGTCGTCCCTCAATCCTTCACAAGCCGGCCACACGCTGTCTTCACCACTCAGTAGAATGATATGTACGTGCTGTCCCACAGCCTAATCTACTCCTATTACTTATATGCACTCTAATAAATGCCTAAGCATAATAATAGGCCTATCTTGCCTAACAACCTAGGAAAATATGGGAGGGAAAAATTATCTACCTTAACATATCCTGTCCTCAGATGCCTAGGCACCAGTCGCCGTTCGTTGGGTACTCCGTTCCTCGCGTTGTTCCTCGGCGTTCCAGAAGCATCACCAATCCATAGGCGTCGTGAAGATCCTCGTCATCTCCGTGCTCATTCCCTGAGTGAAGTTCCTGGGCGTTGGTTCGTCCAGTCGTTACTGCACACTTCGTCCCCTCAAGCACTCCTGCACCGAGACCACACTCAAGGACCAGGATGCACCTTCTCCCTTCTGAGTTCCTAGTGGGCGTGATCCAGTCACAACAGCTCTGAATGCTTTGGAGTTCCACTGACGGCGAGTCACTCACTCCTCCAGCCGTCGTAACGCCGCTGGATTAGGCTTCCTCGCACTTCCCTGAAGTACTGCAGTTCTTGTTAGTCACTATAGACTCGTCAGGCTGTGTATATCCACTTAAGGAGGCTCCTAGACCTCGGAACTAGAGAGCTCAATTGGCGAACGTCCGCTCTCAACGGAGCGCCAAGTATCTCTGAGCGCCTGGCGCTCTGCAGGCGGCGGGCCAGGTCTCTCGGTGACGTCGCAGACCCAGGAGCGGGCTTTGATTGGTCAATGAAGTCACGTGACCTCAGCCAGCCAAACACCGACCGGCAGGCGTTGTACACAAAATGGTGGATTTGTAGGCCAGAGAGCGCCATTTTGTTGTACCCAGGGCGCAACTTTTCCACTTCCCTGCAAATTTACAAATGCAAATTTCTCCCCAAATAAGCAACCATTCTGGAAGCCTCATACCTCAAAGATTCCCTGCACCTGAGAGAACCTGCAGGTAAGCTGATGTGACTCTTACAGCTGGCATATGGGAGAAACTGAAGGGGGCATCGTCACAGAGGTTAATATGATTGCAAACAATGCACGAATTTGATTTGGATGTGACGTGTAGGACGCATATTAATGCATACATCCCAGTTTCGGTCGTTGTCCAATAAATTAAGACTTGACATGCATTACAGAAAGTGGCATACGATATGCCGTTGACAAATCTCAATTGCTGGGAAGACGTTGGACGGGGCACATTTACCAACAGCATACAAAAAAAAGAAGCATTCATCTTAATTGGGATGCATCGTGGGCCATCTGACTATCGTAGTTTATTTGAATATGTCAGGTTGTCCGTTGACTCGCTTCCCTCGTTTGCGGCGTTCAAATGATTTTCTACTGGCATTCAATGTGTAATACGTAGGCACTTTCGAATACAGCAGTGTTTTCACAAACGCGTCATTTTCACATAACGTGAAGCAAGCAGTTATCTTTGTAACCGCTGGATTCATAGCTGTTTGTTGCACATTTGCAGCTGTGAAATAAACGTGTTGTCCATTTTCTTGTTTTCAAATCAAAAACAAAAAATACTAACGAAATATTTCAATCCAAAGGCAGATCAATCGACACAGCTCAATTTTACCACCAATTGCACTGAAAAATAAGAATAACAGTTAAAAACCGAAACGAAAAAAATGAAAAAAAGATACAAATAAGCTATACCCATGAAATGAACGGTATGGTAAACAACGCAGCACAATTCCAACGCAACGTCACACAAAACAATTAAATCAAAACGAAAATAAATCAAAATCTATGAAAATTCTATTTATCAATACAATCGGGAACATTGAAATGGAATCGTAACATATTTTGTATCATGTGTTGCTTTTACATGCAACAGATGGTGCTGTTTAAAAAAAAAAACGCATGTTTTTACCTGTCACAGGTGTGACATCTAAATAGTATGGATATAAAAACACGCACATATTCGAATGAAACGTTGTGTAAAAATTTCAAAGCAATCGGTGAAGACCTTTTGGAGATTACAGCGAGTGTTGCTCTTACGTTCTACAGATGGCGCGGTTTTTCAAAACAGCATGTTTTTTCCGGTCACAAGTGAGGAATGTATATAGTAGGCATATAAAAATACTCGCCTATTCGAATGCAATGTTGTTTCAAAATTTCAATGCAATCAGTAAAGTGTTTTCGAAGATTTGCCTGACATTTAAAACTAACGAGAAACACAGCTTTTCAAAATAAACATTTTTTTTCCCCACCACCGACGTGACATCTATATAGAATGTATATAATAACCTGCTCGGATGCGAATGGAACGTTGTGTGAAAATTTCAAGGCAATCGGTAAAGAACTTTCAGAGATTAGCGAACAAACATATACAGTCTCCGTGGTGTAGTGGTAAGACACTCGCCTGGCGTTCCGCGAGCGCTATGTCATGGGTTCGTATCCTGGCCGGGGAGGATTTACTGGGCGCAATTCCTTAACTGTAGCCTCTGTTTAACGCAACAGTAAAATGTGTACTTGGATGAAAAAAACGATTCTTCGCGGCAGGGGATCGTATTCCAGGGACCATAGGATTAAGGACTTGCCCGAAACGCTACGCGTACTAGTGGCTGTACAAGAATGTAACATCTCTTGTATATATCTCAAAAAAAAAAAAAACGAACATTTCCATTTTTATTTATATAGACGGTAGACAATGGACCGCAAAGCTCCTCTTTGTATTCTTTATGCACCCTGGCAAACACTTCATCCGGACCTGGGGATTTGTTTGGTTCGAGTTTTACAGTTTGTTTAATAATATCAGCCTGTTAGTAACGGTTGGACTAGTAACTAATATTGGTAACTGTTAGACTAGTCAACCTGTCCTCGTCCCCGCCCACATAGACTTATTCGACTAAAGGCATAGAGTTAAGTTTTTCTTTAGTAAATACAGAGATTAAATATTTATTAAAAATACTACTTATCCCTTCATTATTTTCAGTTATCTGACATGCCTCGGGTTTTAATAGACCCATTCCTTCCCTAAACTTTGCTCGATATAACTGAAAAAAATTCCAGGATTTGCCCCCACTTGGCCCGCTACACGAACTTCATTGCTTCCCCCTGCCCTCCCCATCTTCTCCCCCCCCCCCAACGTTTCCAACCAGTTGTGCGAATTCCCGTTCTAAACTGACCTCACCACTCCCAATCCTCTTGCACCAAGCTCCCTTTCTACCTATAAGGTCCCCCAGATCCCCCGTCATCCATTTCGGGCCACCTGCACCTGCTCTATTCATCTTGCAAGGCACACCACCCTGCTACGCTCCGCCCAGAATACTTGTGAATAAGTTATATTTCGAATCCAAAGCAAAATCCTCCCCCACACCACACAACGCTGGGCCCAAGCCCACTCGAAGACCGGCCCACCCTCCCATGCCCAAGATCCTATCTCAATGAGATAGAAGCTAATGGTATTGGGAGTTCTATATTAAGTTGGATTAGGGCATAGCTATACCAAAGGATATATAGAGTTAGTATAAATGGGGTTAAGTCATACTGGGAAAATGTTGTAAGTAGAGTGCCCCTAGGTTCTGTCCTGGAACCTCTGTTGTTTATAAAATATACAAATTATTTATATTTAGGATTGAGTAGCAACATTTGCAAATTTGCCGATGATACAAAAATCGGTAGGGAAATATACACGAAAAAAGACTCACTATCACTTCCAGTCGATCTCAATAGGGTTTTGAAATGGTCAAAAGATTGACAGATGCATTTTAACGTTGATAAATGTAAAGTTTTGAGGCTCGGTAATGATGATAGTGTTAGAAGATACAAGCTAGACGTTGTTGAGAGTGCGAAGTCGGATTGCAAAAGGGATCTGGGAGTTATGATTAGTAAGAATTTAGAAGCAAAGGATCAATGCATGAATGTTCGTAATAATGCAAATATGGACGCTGGGATTTATTAATCGAAGCATTAGTAACAAGACATCTTATCTTGCTCTGCTTAGGCCCCTTAAGATTATGCAGTTCAGTTTCGGTCGCCGCACTATAGAATGGATATAAATTCACTTGAACGTGTCCAGCATAGGATGACATAGGTAATTCCCCAAACTAGAAACCTGTCATATGAAGAGAGATTAACAAAGCTTAAATTGAATTCACTGGAAAGGCGAAGAGGTAGGGGTGACATGATAGAGGTTTACAACTGAATGAATGGACATAACAAAGGGGATATCAATATAGTGAAGCATCTGATAAATCTAGTTGGAGCTCTGAGGACAGAGTTGGATTCTCTACGGGAGGAGGTACAAAAGCTGAAACAACACCAGGAAGAAACAAAGGAGGCGACCGGTATTGAAAAGACCAAGTCTTGGCAAGTTGTAAAGGACACAGGTCTTAAGAAGACTTTGACAAAGCCGCCTACTGATATTCTAAGGACTTCTAATGCACTTGCCGTGTTGGAGGACGAGTGCTGTGATGAGCCTGCAGTTCGTTCAAAAGGCAAAACAGCGAAGAGCAACGAAGATGATTTGATAAAATAACTATGCCTAAGATTACCATCAGAGTGCCGTCGGGATGATGGGCAAATAACCTCGGCTACCATCATCTTTTGCACAGTCGTGATGGTCGAGTTGTTAAGGTCTCCTGTACACCAGTTGCATAGTCCTCTTGGCAGTATGGGTTCGATTCACTTCTGGGGTGTGGAGTTTTCAGTTGCACAGATGCTGGGGACAATTCAGGATTGTTCGCATTTGAGTTGCTCAAGTGACCCAAAAAAAGGAGGTGATTTGATAAAATAACTTTGCCCAAGATTACAATCATAGTGCCATCGGGATGATGGGCAAATAGTCTCGGCTACCATCATCTTTTGTACGGTCGTGATGGTCTGCCAGGAGCACTATGCAACTGGTGTACAGGATACCTTAACCACTCGACTATCATGATCGTACAAAAGATGATGGTAGTCGAGGCTATTCGCTCATCATCCCGACGGCACTCTGATGGTAATATTGGGTATAGTTATTTGATCAAATCACTTCATTTTTGGGGGCCACATGAGCAACACAAATGCGAACAAGCCTGATAGGTCCCCAGGCATATATGCAATTGAAAACTTCACACCCCAGAAGTGACTTAACCACTCGACCATCACGACTGCACAAAAGAAGATGGTAGCCAACACTATTTTCCCATCATCCCGACAGCACTCTGATTGTAATCTTGGGCATAGTTATTTTATCAAATCACCTCATTTTGGGGGGCCACATGAGCAACACATGTGCGAGCAAGCCGGAATATTCCCCAGGCATATATGCAACTGAAAACTCCACACCCCACAATTGACTCGAACCCATACTGCCAGGAACACTATGCAACTGGTGTACAGGAGACCTTAACCGCTCGACCATCACGACCGTACAAAAGATGATGGTAGCTGAGGCTATTTGCCTATCATCCCGACGGCACTCTGATGGTAATCTTGGGCATAGTTATTTTATCAAATCACTCTGATAAAACAAGGGTGCCATACTCTGATAAATTAAGGGTACCATACCATACCATACATACTATGATAAAACAAGGGTATAAAACAAGGATAAAACGAAGTGCCAGCAAGCATAAAAAATATTGACGGAACAACAGTGGACATCTTCAAGAGAAAACTAGAAAGTTTTTTCCAAGGAGAGCCTGACCAACCGGGCTGTGGTGGGTATGTGGGTCTGCGGGCCGCCGCAAGCAACAGCCTGGTGGACCAAACTCTCACAAGTTAAGCCTGGCCTCGGGCCAGGCTTGGGGAGTAGAAGAACTCCCAGAAATCCATCTACCAGGTATCATTTTTTGGGGCCACGTAACCAACACAGATGCGAACAAACCTGAATGGTCCCCAGGCATATATGCAACTGAAAACTCCACACCCTAGAAGTGACTCGAACCATAGTGCAAGAAGCACTATGCAACTGGTGTACAGGAGACCTTAACCTCTCGACCATCATGACCATGCAAAAGATGACGGTACCCGAGGCTATTTGCCCATCATTCTGTCGGCACTTTGATGGTAATCTTGGGCATGGTTATTTTATCAAATCACCTCATTTTTTGGGGCCATGTGAGCAACACATATGTGAACAAGCCTGAATGGTCCCCAGGCATATATGCAACTGAAAATGCCACACCTTAGAAGTGACTTGAAACCATACTGCCAGGAGAACTATGCAACTGGTGTACAGGCGACCTTAACCACTCGACCATCAGGGGCTATTTGCCCATCTTTCCGTACAATAGATGATGGTATTCGAGGCTATTTGCCCATCATCCCGACGGCACTCTGATGGTAATCTTGGGCATAGTTTTTTTATCAAATCACCCCATTTCTTGGGGCCACGTGAGCAACACAAATGCAAACAAGCCTGAATGGTCCCCAGACATATATGCAACTGAAAACTCCACACCCTAGAAGTGACTCAAAATCATACTGCCAGAAGCACTATGACACTGGTGTACAGGAGACCTTAATCACTGGACCATCATGACCATACAAAAGATGATGGAAGTCAAGGCTATTTGCCCATCATCCCAACAGCACTCTGATGGTAATCTTGGGGATAGTTATTTCATCAAATCATCTCATTTTTGGGGACACGTGAGCAACACAAATGTAAACAAGCCAGAATGGTCCCCAGGCGTATATGCAACTGAAATTCTTTTAGAGTAACTCGTTGTGGGCTGGTTCTTCACAGCCACCCAGGGACATCCACTTCACCCCATGTTTCCTCAAAACACTTCACAGCCACACACTCGATTTTTAGCCTGTGGCCACCTGAAACTCTCCCCTAATCCCTCACTGATCGATTAAGTCCCTCAAAGACACCACAGGCCTTTACCTCTGGTACCTGCAGTCATACCATCAGAGTACGTAGCACCAACTCCTGTACACTGGTCGATTGAGTCGCACACGTGATGATAACTGCGCCTCTTCTCTCTGGTTCCTATTTAAATTTGTTATCCTTAAGAGTTTTCTTCAATTTGGAATTCTTGCCACGGTGACACCATGTTCACCTCCACCTCTTCTTTAGGTACCGCAAATGAAGAACGTCGTTCTCCTAACGACAAATGACCGCCTCAGTGGGTCAAACGCCCAGTCGCAGTAATGTATTGCATCCTCAGCCCATCTTTCTCATCAACCTGGCGAATCCATCTATATACAAGAGCAGCTTCTGGATTACAGTCCACCTGTGAGTTCCAGCCTTAACTATCTTTTGGTTTGGGTATTCTCACAAACTTCAAATTGCCGAAACAAGCCAAGGTAAGAACGGGCACAGTGACAGGACGTCAGCTATCTCTTGTTCTAGAAAGGTAATTAACGGGCTCGCCGCTAATCGGCGTCCTGTCGATGTGACGTCACCGCCGAGAAAGAGGCTGATTTCTTCACACCACCTTCTCTTGCTTATTTTAGATTCGGAAGCACTCTGTATTTCTTGGAAATCTCCAACCTCGTCCGAAAGGAGGCATATCAACTTTTTACTCTTCCTCACATATTTTCTTCTTAACTCCCAAGAACCTCATTATTATTTATTTTATTTACCTACTTTCATCTATTTATCATATCCCAAAATGTGTGGAAAATTTCCATTAAAATTATAGTATAACATATCTGAGTAACATGGTCTATGAGAGCACATGGACCAGGCATGGCTATTTATTGAACAGGTCAAGCTCTCCCTAGACAGACTGAATGTCAGGTCAGCATATATCTTCCATTTTGAGAACACTTCATCCCAGGGGAAGTATTTATAATGGGTTTCATACCAAGATACATAATTAAATCTAATAGCTCTAATCATATCATGGTAATACTCCAAAATAAATACATATTCTCAGTAAACAATTGTTTAACTAGATATGTTTGGTTAACGATAGTATAAATTTATTATTAAAACAAGTAGGCCTATCCACCCCTCGCCTTGTGGTGGATTCTATTAGTGGTTAGATGCTGCCATGACAGAAAACAACACTCCACTACCTTATATAGACACACCTCGGATGGCCTCTTAGTTCAGCCTTGATGACGAGCGGACGTCTGGCCACCTCCTCTGCCTGGGAGCCGCCGAACCATTTTCTGTTTTCGCGATTTTTTATTTGATACTGCCGCTTGGCATCATTATTCAGCGGTCCGGTTTGTACGACGCCTAGCGCACATATCACCTTGGGTAACAGGAATGTTGATAGATTTTGAACGTTTTCTGGCTGGTTCTCCAGGTGAGTTGATTGTGTTTGGTGCCGGCTTGGCCGTGAGGTGCCAGGAGTTGGTGGGTCTAGGTGAGCTCCTGGTGTGCCCTCAGCCGTGGAGGGCAATTGGCTTCTGATCTGCCGGAGGGCACTGGATGACTTTTGCGTTTTAGTTGGTGACCGAGTATTTGGTTTTGCTACCCAGTGTTCTCTGTGTGGGGCGGGGCCTGTGCTTGTCACAATGAGGGACTCCTGGAGATCCCCAATCATCTACGTGCCGTTTGATTTTACGATTAACCCTATACGGGTTCGCTGGGGCGCATCCGATCCCACGATCGTTGTCACACCTAAACCAATGACAACACCAATGACAACACACCTCGGATGTACAAGCTGCTTAATTATTGCCGGTTTTATATTTATTGACCTTTGAATAGTAGCTTTAACTACACATTAAAGCGTATAAACCTTAACATACAGGGTTTAAAGTTATTTAATTGCGTGTCTTGCCATAGACGCGAAACTAGCAAGGAGTCAGAGTCCCTCACACGCAGGAAACAAAACTCCACCACATCAAGAAGACATACTACAGGCGTACACGCTTAGTTTTAGCTGTTTTATATCCTTGGACCTTTGTATTGCTGTGGAAACTACACATAAAGCTGATTAGAGTGTTCACACACCTTTTAAAAACAATAGGTGTATGAAATTTAATTTAATCTTTATAATGTAATTCGTATGTAGCAAGATACTTGAATTAAAAGGTTATGCTAAGATTATTTATAACTGTATCAGTGCTAACTGCACTATACATATTTTTATAATTACCAATGTGGTAAATTTCAATCCGACAGATAAATGAAAAGCAGCACCATTCCTGCTGGGACACCCTGAAACTGAGCAACCTAGGGAACACTGAGATAATAGATACAATAGATAATAGTTTTCCTAGTGGTCACTGCATATGCCTACAAAAATGACCAGACACAACTCTCACTTGAAGGAAGTCTATGCTATGTCCACTCATAATCATGTTACACCATAAGCATGATGTGTTGAATGGCCCTATCACTATGGTATATTGAGTAACACTATAAGCATGGTGTGTTGAGTGACACTATATGCATGGTGTGTTGAGTAACACTATAAGCATGGTGTGTTGAGTAACACTATATGCATGGTGTGTTGAGTGGCACTATAAGCATGGTGTGTTGAGTAACACTGTAAGCATGGTGTGTTGAGTGACACTATAAGCATGGTGTGTTGAGTAACACTATATGCATGGTGTGTTGAGTAACACTATAAGCATGGTGTGTTGAGTAACACTATAAGAATGGTGTGTTGAGTGGCACAATAAGCATGGTGTGTTGAGTGGCACTATAAGCATGGTGTGTTGAGTGGCACTATAAGCATGGTGTGTTGAGTAACACTATAAGAATGGTGTGTTGAGTGGCACAATAAGCATGGTGTGTTGAGTGGCACTATAAGCATGGTGTGTTGAGTGGCACTATAAGCATGGTGTGTTGAGTGGCACTATAAGCATGGTGTGTTGAGTGACACCATGATTATGGAGTGTTGAGTGACACTATAAGCATGGTGTGTTGAGTGGCACTATAAGCATGGTGTGTTGAGCAACACTATAAGCATGGTGTGTTGAGTGGCACTATAAGCATGGTGTGTTGAGTGACACTATAAGCATGGTGTGTTGAGTGGCACTATAAGCATGGTGTGTTGAGTGACACCATGATTATGGAGTGTTGAGTGGCACTATAAGCATGGTGTGTTGAGTGGCACTATAAGCATGGTGTGTTGAGTGGCACTATAAGAATGGTGTGTTGAGTGGCACTATAAGAATGGTGTGTTGAGTGGCACTATAAGCATGGTGTGTTGAGTGACACTATAAGCATGGTGTGTTGAGTGGCACTATAAGCATGGTGTGTTGAGTGACACCATGATTATGGAGTGTTGAGTGACACTATAAGCATGGTGTGTTGAGTGGCACTATAAGCATGGTGTGTTGAGTGACACCATGATTATGGAGTGTTGAGTGACACTATAAGCATGGTGTGTTGAGTGACACTATAAGCATGGTGTGTTGAGCAACACTATAAGCATGGTGTGTTGAGTGGCACTATAAGCATGGTGTGTTGAGTGACACTATAAGCATGGTGTGTTGAGTGACACCATGATTATGGAGTGTTGAGTGGCACTATAAGCATGGTGTGTTGAGTGACACTATAAGCATGGTGTGTTGAGTGGCACTATAAGCATGGTGTGTTGAGTGACACTATAAGCATGGTGTGTTGAGTGGCACTATAAGCATGGTGTGTTGAGCAACACTATAAGAATGGTGTGTTGAGTGGCACTATAAGAATGGTGTGTTGAGTGGCACTATAAGCATGGTGTGTTGAGCAACACTATAAAAATGGTGTGTTGAGTGGCACTATAAGAATGGTGTGTTGAGTGACACTATAAGCATGGTGTGTTGAGTGGCACTATAAGCATGGTGTGTTGAGCAACACTATAAGAATGGTGTGTTGAGTGGCACTATAAGCATGGTGTGTTGAGTGGCACTATAAGCATGGTGTGTTGAGTGGCACTATAAGCATGGTGTGTTGAGTGGCACTATAAGCATGGTGTGTTGAGCAACACTATAAGCATGGTGTGTTGAGTGGCACTATAAGCATGGTGTGTTGAGTGACACTATAAGCATGGTGTGTTGAGTGACACCATGATTATGGAGTGTTGAGTGGCACTATAAGCATGGTGTGTTGAGTGACACTATAAGCATGGTGTGTTGAGTGGCACTATAAGCATGGTGTGTTGAGCAACACTGTAAGAATGGTGTGTTGAGTGGCACTATAAGCATGGTGTGTTGAGTGGCACTATAAGCATGGTGTGTTTAGTGGCACTATAAGCATGGTGTGTTGAGTGACACCATGATTATGGAGTGTTGAGTGGCACTATAAGCATGGTGTGTTGAGTGACACTATAAGCATGGTGTGTTGAGTGACACTATAAGCATGGTGTGTTGAGTGACACCATGATTATGGAGTGTTGAGTGACACTATAAGCATGGTGTGTTGAGTGGCACTATAAGCATGGTGTGTTGAGTGGCACTATAAGCATGGTGTGTTGAGTGACACCATGATTATGGAGTGTTGAGTGACACTATAAGCATGGTGTGTTGAGTGGCACTATAAGCATGGTGTGTTGAGTGACACTATAAGCATGGTGTGTTGAGTGGCACTATAAGCATGGTGTGTTGAGTGGCACTATAAGCATGGTGTGTTGAGTGACACCATGATTATGGAGTGTTGAGTGGCACTATAAGCATGGTGTGTTGAGTGACACTATAAGCATGGTGTGTTGAGTGACACCATGATTATGGAGTGTTGAGTGACACTATAAGCATGGTGTGTTGAGTGGCACTATAAGCATGGTGTGTTGAGTGACACTATAAGCATGGTGTGTTGAGTGACACCATGATTATGGAGTGTTGAGTGACACTATAAGCATGGTGTGTTGAGTGGCACTATAAGCATGGTGTGTTGAGTGACACTATAAGCATGGTGTGTTGAGTGGCACTATAAGCATGGTGTGTTGAGTGGCACTATAAGCATGGTGTGTTGAGTAGCACTATAAGCATGGTGTGTTGAGTGACACTATAAGCATGGTGTGTTGAGTGACACTATAAGCATGGTGTGTTGAGTGACACTATAAGCATGGTGTGTTGAGTGGCACTATAAGCATGGTGTGTTGAGTGGCACTATAAGCATGGTGTGTTGAGTGACACCATGATTATGGAGTGTTGAGTGGCACTATAAGCATGGTGTGTTGAGTGGCACTATAAGCATGGTGTGTTGAGTGACACCATGATTATGGAGTGTTGAGTGGCACTATAAGCATGGTGTGTTGAGTGACACTATAAGCATGGTGTGTTGAGTGACACCATGATTATGGAGTGTTGAGTGACACTATAAGCATGGTGTGTTGAGTGGCACTATAAGCATGGTGTGTTGAGAGGCACTATATGCATGGTGTGTTGAGTGACACTATAAGCATGGTGTGTTGAGTGACACTATAAGCATGGTGCGTTGAGTGACACCATGATTATGGAGTGTTGAGTGGCACTATAAGCATGGTGTGTTGAGTGACACTATAAGCATGGTGTGTTGAGTGACACCATGATTATGGAGTGTTGAGTGACACTATAAGCATGGTGTGTTGAGTGGCACTATAAGCATGGTGTGTTGAGTGGCACTATAAGCATGGTGTGTTGAGTGGCACTGTAAGGATGGTGTGTTGAGTGACACCATGATTATGGAGTGTTGAGTGGCACTATAAGCATGGTGTGTTGAGTGGCACTGTAAGCATGGTGTGTTGAGTGGCACTATAAGCATGGTGTGTTGAGTGGCACTATACGCATGGTGTGTTGAGTGACACTATAAGCATGGTGTGTTGAGTGGCACTATAAGCATGGTGTGTTGAGTGGCACTATAAGCATGGTGTGTTGAGTGGCACTATAAGCATGGTGTGTTGAGTGACACTATAAGCATGGTGTGTTGAGTGGCACTATAAGCATGGTGTGTTGAGTGACACTATAAGCATGGTGTGTTGAGTGACACCATGATTATGGAGTGTTGAGTGACACTATAAGCATGGTGTGTTGAGTGGCACTATAAGGATGGTGTGTTGAGTGGCACTATAAGCATGGTGTGTTGAGTGGCACTGTAAGCATGGTGTGTTGAGTGGCACTATAAGCATGGTGTGTTGAGTGGCACTGTAAGCATGGTGTGTTGAGTGACACCATGATTATGGAGTGTTGAGTGACACTATAAGCATGGTGTGTTGAGTGGCACTATAAGCATGGTGTGTTGAGTGGCACTATAAGCATGGTGTGTTGAGTGGCACTGTAAGCATGGTGTGTTGAGTGGCACTATAAGCATGGTGTGTTGAGTGGCACTATAAGCATGGTGTGTTGAGTGGCACTATAAGCATGGTGTGTTGAGTGGCACTATAAGCATGGTGTGTTGAGTGGCACTATAAGCATGGTGTGTTGAGTAACACTATAAGCATGGTGTGTTGAGTGGCACTATAAGCATGGTGTGTTGAGTGGCACTATAAGCATGGTGTGTTGAGTGACACTATAAGCATGGTGTGTTGAGTGACACTATATGCATGGTGTGTTGAGTGGCACTATAAGAATGGTGTGTAGTGTGGTAGTAGTGAATCTTACCGTTGATGTTGGTGGCGTTGATGTCGGCATGTAGCATCAAGAGCGCCTCCACCGCCTCAATGTGTCCGCGTTTGGTAGCAAGATGTAGAGGTGTATCATAAATATATTTGTCTGTGGCGTTGAGATTCGCTCCAGCGAGGACGAGGACCTTCACGAGGCCGCTGTGACCATAGAAGGCTGCCTCGTGGAGGGGTGTCCTTCCTTGCAATACATACAAGTGATGTTATACATTGTTTTATTATTACCACACAAACTCCTAGAACCTGAACCTATTTATCTCTTCCTTAGTCAACGTTGGTGTTCATGTTTTAGTGGATATTGCTAAGTATATATACAACAATAAGTATTAAGTATATTGTATTTTTTCTATCGATTAGACCTGGAGCGACTGATTGTTATCACTGCAAGCAAAATAAGATTATCATTAAAGAGATTCTGCGTTCTAACTGAAGTCATATAGTTATAATATCTCGCTGCTAGAGCAGCCACGTGCTGGTGTTAGTAGCGATTTGACTACATCTAATCAACCACTCACTCCATACCCATTCATACGCACCAAAACGTTTATACTCTTTTCACTTTTTCCACCTCAATTTTCGTGCTACGTCGTTCAATTTAGTATACATTTTTTGCATAAAATGCTCTAAAGGGATATCTGCATATAAGGTCAAAAGGCCCGGCACGCCACACGTAGCAAACTCGAAAATCGGCTTAGCATTACCTAAGAGCAAGAACGCATCTACACACACACAACACCCCAATTCAATTGTTTGCACTCTTTTCCGTTTTCTTAGCTCAATTGTCGTGCTACGTAGTTGAGTTTTTATCAAATTGTTCGCAATAGAATGCTGTAAAGGGATATTTGCATATAAAAATATATGTCTCACGTTTTTATACTTTCGACAAACACTCGATAACTTTTCATTAAAACGTGTTTCTTTCAAAGCTTTCGTCATGGAATGACTCTGCTCTTGATCAGTATTCATCTGGAAGTCAATTTGCAGTGTTTATATAGCCGTTAACAACAAATACCTGAGATAAAGTAACCGGAATGGGGAATTTTTCGACTCGAGGGAAGGCCGCAGCTGTCATGAGCGAAGTCACGAGAACAGTGAGCTTCCAGCCTGGGTTGGCACCCACACGTTGGGGTCAGGAAGTCATGTGAGGTATATAGAGACAGGGAAGAAGTTGGCGCGCATTTTAAAATATGTCCCCCTAGTATTCAGACAATAAATGGAATTTCTATTG
The DNA here is from genome assembly GCF_020424385.1 of Procambarus clarkii. Taxonomy (NCBI): domain Eukaryota; kingdom Metazoa; phylum Arthropoda; class Malacostraca; order Decapoda; family Cambaridae; genus Procambarus; species Procambarus clarkii. The sequence goes on from NW_025567995.1 coordinate 45,332, forward strand.
GAACACGTGAGGAACACAAATGCAAACAAGCCTGAATGGTCCCCAGGACTATCTGCAACTGAAAACTCACACCCCAGAAGTGACTCAAACCCATACTGACAGGAGCAATGCAACTGGTATGTACAGGACGCCTTAATCCACTTGACCATCACGACCGGACTATGAAGTGATAGCCGAAGCTATTTGAACCACTTCTCCGCCAGCACTCGGATGGTAATCATGGGCATAGCATTTTATCAAATCACCTCATTCTTTGGGGCACACGTGAGGAACACAAATGCGAACAAGCCTGAATTGTCCCCAGGACAATATGCAACTGAAAACTCAAACCCCAAAAGTGACTCGAACCCATACTGCCAGGATCAATGCAACTGGTATGTACAGGACGCCTTAATCCGCTTGACCATCACGACCGGACTATGAAGTGATAGCCGAAGCTATTTAAACCACTTCCAGCTGGCATTCGGATGGTAATCTTGGGCATAGCATTTTATTAAATCACCTCATCCTTTGGGGCACAAGTGAGGAGCAAGTTTTCAGTTGCATATAGTCCTGGGGACCATTCAGGCTTGTTCGCATTTGTGTTCCTCACGTGTGCCCCAAAGAATGAAGTGATTTGATAAAGTGCTATGCACAAGATTACCATCCAAGTGCCGGCGGGGAAGTGGTTCAAATGGCTTCGGCTATCACTTCATAGTCCGGTCGTGATGGTCAAGTGGATTAAGGTGTCCTGTACATACCAGTTGCATTGCTCCTGGCAGTATGGGTTCGAGTCACTTCTGGGGTGTGAGCTTATACATACATACATTAGCAAAACAGCTGTCCAAAATATACCACATGACTGAGGGAGCGAGCATTCGAACGGTGTACCTCTCGATGTCTGTCTATCACATGACTGGTTTAATGACCACATTATCCCACACTATACCTGCTCCTGCTTACCCCTTATACGTAGTAATGTAACGTGGAAATCAACTTTCTGTCTGATGTCCAAATAACATTATATTATTACGTAACGTAACGTAACGTGGAAATCATCTTTCTGTCTGATGACCAAATAACATTTTTGAAAAATGTAAAGCTTTGTAGATTTAATTTTAAACAAAGGTGAGCCATCAGTCCACGAACTAAGAGGGGGAGAGTTAGGAAGAAAGGCTTTGTGAAATATGCACAGAAGAGTTTTTGAAGACGTGTTCACCACCTTCAAATTCTAATATTTTTTGTTAACTGCGTGATCACAGCATGTACCTCCTGATCTCTTGTTCTGCCTCGCACTAGTCAATAAACACAATTTTGTGTCATTTCTAGACTAAAATTGCACTCCGAAACATCTTTGCACTTTTAATTTTTCATTGACACGTGCACAGCTATCAAAGGGAATCTCACTACTGCACGAATGTCTTGTGTGTTAAATAATCGGTCTTTACCTAGCTTATCATTTTCTTTGAGAAACTTATATGTGGTGATCATATCTCCAGAGTCCACACAATAACCCACACATCACCCATCTTCTGTTTTCAAATCACAGTACGCATCTAATTTACTGTTATTTTTTTGCAGAAACTATGTTTTGAGAATATGCACAACGTCAGTAATTACTATTCGTATCATCAAAGTCCTTTCAGTCATCAAAACAAGCAGAGGTGCAGCATAATCCAATAAAGATCTGATGTATGCAAGGTACATCATTTTGACAATTCTGACACCGACTCGCCTTAGCGAGATGACTGTGCGCAACAGTAGCCCAGCGAAAACATAGACTTTTAATATCGTAGCAAGACAATGACACAGAATGTTCAGCACTCTTAATAATTTTATTCAAGCACTGATAACATAGCATAATGTAAGATTTTTTTATTTTCACATTTCATATCGCGTGTGTAGATTTAGTTTTAACAAAAATTGAAACACGAGAGTTTGAACTAATAAGGTTGTGATAGGAGGAAAGGCTTTGCGGAAGGTAGAAGAGCTAAGGAGACATCTTCGCTACGTACATTACTAAAATTTCTTGCAGACCTGCAGACCTGACCAGAAAAGCAGTCAGTCAGTCAGTCAAACATTTTTATAGTTTAAAGTTTTTCATCTTAAAAAACAGGGACTACTAGTCTTCATTTTTTCTGCTATGAAATCAAATAGGCGTGAGGGCCACTACCACATGACTGCGGGAGTGAGCATTCGAGCGGAGAACTTATTGTTGTTGTCTGTCTATTGCATGACTAGGTTAAGGACCACAATATCCCATTCCATACCTGCTACGGCCTCTCACTAGTCAATAAACACAATTTTGTATAATTTCTTGACTAAAATAGCACTCCGAAACATCTTTGAACATTTTAATTTTACATTGTCATGTGCACAGCAATCAGAGGGAAATCTCACTTCTGCATGGATGTCTTGTGTGTTAAATGAAATGTCCTCACATAGCTTATTATTTTCTTTGAGAAACTTATATTTGGTGATCATATCTCCCTAGTCCATACAAGTAACCCACACCAATCCATTTCCATATTGAGAGAGAGAGAGAGAGAGAGAGAGAGAGAGAGAGAGAGAGAGAGAGAGAGAGAGAGAGAGAGAGAGAGAGAGAGAGAGAGGAGAGAGAGAGAGAGAGAGAGAGAGAGAGAGAGAGAGAGAGGAGAGAGAGAGAGAGAGAGAGAGAGAGGAGAGAGAGAGAGAGAGAGAGAGAGAGAGAGAGAGAGAGAGAGAGAGAGAGAGAGAGAGAGAGAGAGAGAGAGAGAGAGAGAGAGAGAGAGAGAGAGAGAGAGAGAGAGAGATAGAGAGAGAAGAGAGAGAGAGGGGGTAGAGAGAGAGAGAGAGAGAGAGAGAGAGAGAGAGAGAGAGAGAGAGAGAGAGAAGAGAGAGAGAGAGAGAGAGAGAGAGAGAGAGAGAGAGAGAGAGAGAAGAGAGAGAGAGAGAGAGAGAGAGAGAGAGAGGAGAGAGAGAGAGAGAGAGAGAGAGAGAGAGAGAGAGAGAGAGAGAAGATTGAGAGAGAGAGAGAGAGAGAGAGAGAGAGAGAGAGAGAGAGAGAGAGAGAGAGAGAAGAGAGAGAGAGAGAGAGAGAGAGAGAGAGAGAGAGAGAGAGAGAGAGAGAGAGAGAGAGAGAGAGAGGAGAGAGAGAGAGAGAGAGAGAGAGGAGAGAGAGAGAGAGAGAGAGAGAGAGAGAGAGAGAGAGAGAGAGAGAGAGAGAGAGAGAGAGAGAGAGAGAGAGAGAGAGAGAGAGAGAGAGTGTTTTTCGAGAGAGAGAGGAGAGAGAGAGAGAGAGAGAGAGAGAGAGAGAGAGAGAGAGAGAGAGAGCAGAGAGAGAGAGAGGAGAAGAGAGAGAGAGAGGAGAGAGAGAGAGAGAGAGAGAGAGAGAGAGAGGAGCAGAGAGAGAGAGAGAGGAGCAGAGAGAGAGAGAGAGAGAGAGAAGCGAGATATAGGGAGGAGAGGAGGGAGAGAGGAGGAGAGGAGAGAGAGAGGAGAGGAGAGATAGCGGAGCGAGAGAGAGAAGAGAGAGAGAGAGAGAGAGAGAGGTAGAGAGAGAGAGAGGGGGGGGGGGGGGGCAAACATAGCTTTGGTTAATGCATCTAGTTATAAAAAGGGGTAAGAATAAGAAGAGTCATGTTCCATAAAAAATATTTTACAGCAACCATTATATATGAGCAGTAGGAGGGAAACGGGATCCACACATACAATTTCCAAGCATTACAACGCTACCGAGGTAAACATAACATAAAAAGACAATAATGTAGTAGTATGCTATTAATCAGCTAGTCAAAACTTAACATAACAGATATGATTTCACAGAGTTTTAACCTTTGCAAGTTTTTCAATGTTTTCTCTTCACTTGTGCTAAGTGAGTCAGACAAAATGTAACATTTCATTATTAGCCAGGCAATACGCTATCAGCTAGATAGTCAAAACATATAACACGCATTATTTCACAGGAATTTTTTTCTAGCAAATATGCTTCCTTTAAGCAGTTCAACACATCAAACACCAGCAGTCCATGAAATATGAGGCTGACTTAGGAGGAAAGAAAAGGTATTGTGAAATATGCACCACACCAACCTCCCGAAGACAGAGGAGTTGGGGAGACGTGATCACTACATACATAGTCTCCACATCCTCCTCTTTCTCTCTTTAGTCAATAATCATCCTTTGCAGCATTTCTTGACTAAAATAGCACTCCAAAACATAAGTGGTCATTTTTATTCTCACTGTTGCACTAATAGTCAATAATTTGTTTCGCAGAGTGACAAGTTATGCCTAGTGACGAGATTTCACGGTGACCATAGATTTACAAGAGTTCACAGTGTATATAGAGAGCTCCAATATAGAAGCATCAAGAAATATGGGTCAATAGGCCCTCTGCAATTACTTCCATTCTTACCTTCAATACCCATTGTTTCGTGTTCTGTCCTATGTTGAAAGTTTTGTTCACCTCATCCAAAACTGTTGTAACATATCACCTCACCCAAATTGCGGGTATAAAATGAAAAATGAAAGCTGTTTAAATCATAGCATAGTAAGAACTCCGTTTAGTGTTTGCAGGTAATAGTTGTGTGTGTGTAAACTAAAAGTCTTTGAAAATGTAATAAGTTATTACGAAACGCGTTCAAGTGTCGCGTCAGACTAGAAATAAAAATGAATTTTGGAGAATTGGTTTTTCAATTACCATCAACAGTAAAAAGAAACATAAGAAAGATCGAGAAAATTCGTGTTAGAATTATTAATCTTACTTTTTCGGTCATATTTAATAATATATATATATATATATATTGTGACGATAATCTCTTTCAAGAGAGATTGAGCCTGCTCTTCCCTACTTAAAGTTACGTCAAGTTAACAAGTATAAGATGCTACAATCAAAATACGTCACTGGTAGCACAAAACGTTTTGACCAGGAGGCAAAACGTACCCTAGAACCCCCCTACTCCACACACCCTCAATGCCGGTTCGTCGTCAACCAGCAAACTACCCATCCCAGCCTGCCTGCTCCTGATTGGTGACTCGCCGACCGAGCACCTGCACCTCAGCGCCATCTACATAAGTCGACGTCTGAGCCTGACCAGCCATCAGCTTCAGAATATTCTTTGTGCTCTTAGAGTTGACATCTCTCTCTGGCATACTAAGCTCTCTGGCTTTCGTATACTAAGAGAGGTCTCAGCTAAAGCCAATATTCTCAGCACCATTTCACATTATAATATTTAATCTATTGTGTTTTTGCATTTATCTTTGTTAATTAATTACACCAGTCATTTACCCGAGATATGTCTTTATTTTCATTTATGCTTAAAGTAAATATATTAAAGTTTCATTGTTCATATTTTGTGTTTTACGTGTTCCTCCCTCTAACTTACCACAGACAACAAGCAAGCAGTCTATCTTTTTTTTGTAAGTGTGACCAGGCATTGACACCTGCCATTGGAGGACTGCCGAATATCTATACTCCAACACTTTCCCGTCACATTTAATGGGGGCCTGTCCACGGAGCTTCACTCAGGAACGTCAATTTGTCGTAAGTGTACTTCGCTTTGCTAAAGATGCTTTTCAATATTTTCATTAATTTGTATATTTATATGGTGCTGTGTGTATTGTGCATTCCGAGAGTAGCATATGGTGATTGTGGGATAAACTTTGGATTACCTGGTGACTGGAGGGCCCATCAGTCATTCATCTCATTAATTGGTCATCTCTCCCTCAGTGTTATTACTCGTGTTTTACCACCTTTTGTCCCTAGGATATTTCTCATATTATCGGCAGATCATCATTGTGGTACCCTGGTACTTTGGTTTGTCTTCGGGTCAAAGCACCCTATTCATCTGCAATCCGACCGAAGGAGGAAAAGAGGGCCATAGTTTTCTCTAG
>NW_025567996.1:0-35347 GCF_020424385.1 Procambarus clarkii
TGTGTGTGTGTGTGTGTGTGTGTGTGTACTCACCTAGTTGTACTCACCTAGTTGTGCTTGCGGGGGTTGAGCTCTGGCTCTTTGGTCCCGCCTCTCAACCGTCAATCAACAGGTGTACAGATTCATGAGCCTATTGGGCTCTATCATATCTACATTTGAAACTGTGTATGGAGTCAGCCTCCACCACATTGCTTCCTAATGAATTCCATTTGTCAACCACTCTGACACTAAAAAAGTTCTTTCTAATATCTCTGTGGCTCATTTGGGCACTCACTTTCCACCTGTGTCCCCTAGTGCGTGTGCCCCTTGTGTTAAATAGCCTATCTTTATCAACCCTGTCGATTCCCTTGAGAATCTTGAATGTGGTGATCATGTCCCCCCCTAACTCTTCTGTCTTCCAACGAAGTGAGGTTCAATTCCCGTAGTCTCTCCTCGTAGCTCATACCTCTCAGCTCGGGTACTAGTCTGGTGGCAAACCTTTGAACTTTTTCCAGTTTAGTCTTATGCTTGACTACATATGGACTCCATGCTGGAGCCGCATACTCCAGGATTGGTCTGACATATGTGGTATAAAATGTTCTGAAAGATTCCTTACACAAGTGTGTGTGTGCATGTGTGTGTGTGTGTGTGTGTGTGTGTGTGTGTGTGTGTGTGTGTGTGTGTGTGTGTGTGTGTGTGTGTGTGTGTGTCTGTGTGTGTGTGCACTCACCTATTTGTGCTTGCGGGGGTTGAGCTTTGGCTTTTTGGTCCCGCCTCTCAACCGTCAATCAACTGATGTACAGATTCCTGAACCTACTCGGTTCTATCATATCTACACGTGAAACTCTGTATGGATTCAGCCTCCACCACATCACTTCCTAGTGCATTCCATCTGTTAACTACTCTGACACTGAAAAAGGTCTTTCTAATGTCTCTGTGGCTCCGGTACTCAGCTTCCACCTGTGTCCCCTTGTGCGTGTATCACACGTGTTAAATAATCCATCCTTGTCTACCCTGTCAACTCCCCTGAGAACTTTGTATGTGGTGATCATGTCTCCCCGAGCTCTTCTGTCTTCCAACGACGTGAGGTGCAGTTCACGCAGCCTGTCCTCATAACTCATGCCTCTTAGTTCTGGGACTTGCCTAGTGGCATACATCTGAAATTTTCCAGCTTCGTCTTCTACTTGACTAGGTACGGGCTCCATGCTGTGGTTGCATACTCCAGGTTTGGTCTTACATATATGGTATACAAGGTTCTGAAGGAATCCTTACACAGGTTTCTGGAAGCAGTTCTGATGTTAGCCCGCCTCGCATAGGCCGCTGATGATATTCTTTTGATGTGGGCTTCAGGAGACAGGTTTTTAGTGATATCAACTCCTATATCTTACTCTGTCCGTTTCGTGAAAGACTTCATCTCCCATTCGGTATCCAGTGTCTGGCCTTCTAGTTCCTCCTCGTCCTCCTAATTTTATTACCTTACATTTACTTGGGTTGAACTTTAGTAGCCACTTGTTGGACCATTCCTTCAGCTTGTCTAGGTCATCTTGAAGCCTAATACTATTTTCATCTGTCTTGATCCTTCTCATAATATTTGCATCATCAGAAAACATTGAGAGGAATAAGACAATTCCTTCTTGGAGATCATTTACGTATTTCAGAAACAGTATAGGTCCAAGGACTAAGCCCTGTGGGACTCCACTGGTGACTCCCCGCCACTCCGAGACCTCACCCCTCACAGTGACGCGTTGTGTCCTGTTGTTTAGGTACTTCCTTATCCAGTGGAGTACCTTCCCTTTCACTCCTGCCTGCATCTTCATTTTGTGCACTTGTCTCTTTTGTGGTAATGTGTCAAAGGCTTTCTGGCCGTCCAGAAATATGCAGTCTACCCAGCCCTCACTCTCTAGCCTAATTTTTGTTGCCTGGTCATAGAACTAAATAAAACCTGTTTGGCATGATTTGCATCTCTGAACCCTTGCTTATCTTGTGTTACAAAGTCCTTTTACTCCAGATGATCTACTAGGTTTTTTCTCACAATCTTCTCCATCATCTTGCATGGAAAACAAGTTAGGGACACAGGCCTGTTGTTCAATGCCTCCTGCCTGTCACCCTTCTTGTATATTGGGACAACATTTTTTTTGGTTTAATTGCTTGTAACATATAGTATGTACATGTATTGATGTATACTGGATCAGTTCTACCGATGTGCACCATTTGATATGGCTTCCTAAACCCCAGTGGATGATATGGCTTCCTAAACCCCAGTGGATGATATGGCTTTCTAAACCCCAGTGGATGATATGGCTTCCTAAACCCCACTGGATGATATGGCTTCCTGAACCCACTAATGATATTTTGTGACACCACCATTCTGTAATATTTGTTTATAAGCATGCTTGAGCTAGTTTACGACTGCACTAGGATAGAACCTAAGGACAGCTAGTTCAGAGATGTGGTGCAGTACAGTGCATGATGATAATGATTCACAAGAGTTGGAGTAAAGATTGTTTAAGGTGAAATAGTATGAGTTGTAGAGAACTTAGTTTTTGTTCTTTTGCTTATTTCCGGTGCCCTATGTTATAGGCCCCAGTAAACTGGTTGTTTTTATTTATTTTGTGTATCTTTCCCCTAGACTTAATTGAAGGCTTGGTGGTAATATATAGTTTTTGACCACATTATTATTATTACGAGCGATGCTGTGGAGCATGTGGGCATGACAGAGAGAAAAATTGGGTTCCTGTCTGTGATGATTGTTGATAAGTAAAATGATTACCTGCTATTCAGAATCATTATCATGCCAATCCTTTGCTCAAGATCATTCCTGTTGAAATCCTAGGGTTAGGATTATTTTTGTTACTGTATAACTCCATTGCAGTTTTGTATTTGAACACGATCGTGAGTGACATCCTTTTGTTTTTATGTGACACAGAGGTGACAAGATAACAAGATGGTGCAAGAAGTTAGAGATTTTGCAGAAGCCATTAGTGTAGAAAATTGAGATCTTGACTAAGTCGTTTCTTATTTGTATGGGTAAGGTCCTAGAGATAGATGTTGGACCTAGAATGACTAAAAATAAATTGTTGAGAACCATATTTTTACATCTGATAGAAGATGATATGTTAGATGACGAGGTGTTATAGGCATACCCTGATGAGACTGAGAATGCAGCTAGTATCAGAAGGCAGGAACTAGAACTTCGGTTTAGACAAACTGAGCTCGAGCAATTTAATTGTGAAGAAAACACTAAGCTGAGGGAAGCTGAGTTAGAAGTAGCTAGACTCAGGGGAGAAGCTGAGTTAGAGGCAGCTAGACTCAGGGAAGAAGAAGAAGAAACCAAGCAGTTGTTAATTAAACAGCAGATGGCTGAGGCCCAGATTTGGCTAGAAGAGAAGAAGCTCGAAGCCGCAGCATCTGCTGGAAGTAAGGGCTCTTCAGGTACTGGTATTTATTTTTCTAGAGGGTTTGAACTACCCAAGTTTAATGAGAAGGACCCCGAATTATTTTTCCTGCACTCTGCAAAGTTAGCTACTAGTCTGAAATGGCCAGAGGTCTCTTGGTTGGCCATAATGCAAGGAAAGTTGAAAGGGAAAGCCCAGGACATTTTCGCTTCATTACCATTTGAAGATAGTTTTCACTACCCCACAGTAAAGAAAAGGATATTGCAAGCGTACGAAGTCAATGCAGAGGCACTACGACAAACGTTAGATGTTTAAAGCGCACACCTGATCAATCAGTCACAGATTTTGCTCGTGTAAAGAGTCTATCTTTGACAAGTGGCTAAATAGTATGAACATGCAAGATTTTGTCTCTCTTAAACAGCTTATGCTGATAGAAGAATTATTGTCTTGTCTGCCTGATAAATTGACTATGGTGTTAGCTGCAGGCAAGCGTTTGTATAAGGATGATCATGAATTAGCTATACTGGCGGAGGAACATGAGACTATTAATAGGATACCATACTGTAATTATAATATGGCACATAAAGCATTCACTTTTAGGCAGTAGTAGTAGTAGTAGGCATCCTTCAATCCCGTAAGGTTATGAAATTGTGCCCTGGGTGTCTAGTTGTTGTAGTCTAGTTGGATGCAGCGCCTGCTGTGGCTGTGAAGGCCAACCCGAGAATGACAGTCCCGACTGCAGCAAGCGCAGATAAACGCCAAACGGGCGCGTCTGACAGTGGTCGAGACCTCCTCTGAAGTCTATTAGCCTCTGCCTGCCTCTTAAGTTCATCCTCGAATTGCTGGCGTCCCTTCTGTACTTTGCATTTCCTGGCCGATCTGTCCGCAGCTGCTGCATCACAAGTGTTGATGTCGATGTTCATCTGCTTGAGGTCGCGTTCAGGCATCTTTGAAACGCAGCTGAGGTCTTCCGGGGGGTCTCCTTCCTGATGACAGTTCTCCATACCATCGGTATGCGGCCATCGACCATGCGTGTGACATGTCCCAGCCATCGCATGTCTCTGCTTCAGGAGAATGAACATTGAAGGGACTCCTGTTCTCTCGAGTACTGTGTTGTTGGTGACATGGTCTTTCACGTGATGTCAAGGATGCGTCTCAGGTTCCGCATGTGAAAGGTCTCTCCTGGCGAGAGCGCAGGGTCCAGGATTCGGAGCCGTAGAGAAGTGTACTCACCACACATGCCATGTAGACTTGTGCCTTGGTGTGCAGTGTCAGTTTGGCATTTTCCCAAACGCTCTTTGTGAGCCTGGCCAGTATTGTTGCGGCCTTCCCGATACGTCTGTTGAGTTCAGTGTCCAGGGAAAGGGTGTCTGAGATTGTGGAGCCCAGGTACACAAACTCGTGAACTGCCTCCAGCACAGAGTTTGCTATATTTATACAGGGTAGCTCATTGACATCTTGTCTCATCACTTGTGTTTTCTTCAGGCTGATTGTCAGGCCGAATGCGGAACAAGGCTGCGGTAAAGCGGTTGAGTAGCTGCTGCAGGCCTTCTGCTGTGTGTGTGGTGATTGTTGCGTAGTCGGGGAAGAGGAACTTCTTGAGGATTCGCATCTGTACTTTTGTCTGTGGTGTGACGGAGTTCCCCCCCTTTATAATTCTCCCACGCCTGCAGTAAGAGTCATGTCTGCTTCTCCCAAGCGTTCTCTACGTTGCAGGCTACAATTTGATATATGGGAGAGAGTGAAGTGTTCTCGGAGAGCCGAGAAATTTGTGAAATAGTAATATTTTGGCCTGTGGTTTAGGCCCTTTAGGGAGCCAAGATGGCGCTTACCTCTCTGATCTCCCGCCCAAAACCGTGTGACGTCAGTGGCACCGGATTGGTCACCGGCAGCAGTGTGGCACCGGGAGCCAATGGAAACCTCCCATAGTAAAAGTGACGTCACGAAGGAAGGGGGTCCGGCCAGCGCGCCGAGCTGGCGCCAGCAGTCAGACACGACACGTCATAGAGGTCGGACGTGCGACGAGTGGTCCTGTCAGTCGGACAGTTATTCCAGCTCCCGTGGATTTACGCGTCATCGGAAGTCCGCCAGTACTTTGAGAAGTCTTCCCTAGTTCATGTGTTGAACCAGAAGAGGGAATTGACGGTTATTTGAGCAACAAGTGCTCCAGTCAGGTACTGTGCCAGTAGCAGTGAAGCCGTGCAGTGACGTATGTTGACGTCTGTGGCAATTCACCAGTTCGTGACAGCGTAGTGGCTGACAGAGCCACTGGGTAGCTGAGGAAGAGAGGACTATTTGGGGAACCGGACGACTGTAGCTGAGACGTAGGCGACAGCCGTTGCTGGGAGAAGACGACGGCCAGGAGACCGACTCCAACCTTCAAGAAGTCAAGGAGGAGGACGGACCTGCAGTGAGGAGGCACGGAGACGATGCGCTAAACGGTGGGACGACGAGAGGCTCTGGTAGGACACGACGACGTGTAGTGTGGGGGCGTTCCCGACACGAGGACCAGGAGCTACATCTCGACTCTCATCAGAGGATAGGGTGAAGTAGGTGGTTCTAGTTCCCTCCCCATTCCCCTTTAGTTAGCTATATAATTTGGCTATATTGTCTAGCCTGAAGATTTTATATGTCGTGAGCAAGTCTCACCTATGTCACGGTAAAGCACCAGTGTGCTAGACAGTACTATCAAGAGTACTTGTAATATTCATGTTGATTATTGGTGTGTACAGGCACCAGGAACCAGTGATAAATTTACTGTGTTGTGTATATCTTTCTATAGATTTTGATATGAACATATAGTGGTAATTTATATATAAGATTATGCCAGTATTTGGAGGTTAGGCTATGTGCCCAGAAACTATTTATTTTCCATGTATTGATGATTGATTTATATACCATATATATGTCTATGTTCATTCAGTGAATAATCATTTGTGAGTACAGTGAATTATTGCGTTATCGCCCACGAGAGAAAGTACTGAAAACTCCAGTGTTAATAGTTCATAATATATTGTTGAGTGAGGAACAATGTGAAGCCATTACAGTGAATCATTATAGCATTGATTGTAGAAAAGACGGTTTGAGCCTGAGTACAGTGTAACTGAGTAATACGGTTTATTTAGCCAATATCGAGTGTGCGAGTTTCTAGTAATATTGGAGAATTTAATGAAACAGCGCGCGTGAATCTAGAAAACAAGCAAATTTCGCGCGGAGAGACCATTGCGATCAGCTGTTCTTGACACTTGATGAGGAGGGGAGAGTGTTGCCCTCTAGCGGTCGCATAATATCCGTGGGAATTACCGGCCGAGTCAGGATCAGTTGATTTATCGATTATTGTGTGGCCTTCTGACATCTTTCATACATTTTAAGTAAAATACGAAACTCTCTTTGTGTTTTTATCATCCCCTCCATTGATCTTGTGGCTATATTATACTGGTAAACATAGAGTGATAACAATAAGTACCTGCCTGATTCCTGATCTTTGAGTGTGACCTTGCCAAGGCTACCACTGAATACACCAGTCCACTGAGGGTGTTACTGGCCACCTAAAAAAAACACCAGTTGGCGACCTTGTGGTTTACCGTAGAGCCCTATTGTTGGGGAGGGCACACGACAGTCGATGTGAACGAGTCGTGTTCTCACTCTTTCTTAATAAGAGGCCGTTAAGATTGACTGGGAGACTCTCCTGGCGTGCAGTGGCGCCGTGAGGATCGAGGGAAGACCCGCAGGGCTACGGTGAGTTACCTTGAGCATAACTATTGCTCACCCCAGAGTAAGGATAGAGAATAATAGAGAGGTGGAAACCCCAACAGTGGTCAATGTCTGGATAGTTTATAGAGCTTTCCATCAGATCTTGTATGAAGATAGATGCCTTCTGTGGTCCAAAGGCATGCTTGACGAGGATCACGAAGATGATGCGGAATAAGGTTGGAGCAAGAACACACCCCTGTTTAACACCACTGTTGATGTTGAATGGTTTAGAAGTTGACACGTCGTACACGACTATCCCCTTCATGTCCTTGTGGAACGATTGTATCATGCTGAGTAGGATGGGTGGACAGTCAATTTTGGCCAAAATCTTGAAGAGTCCGTCCCCACTAACGAGGTCGAAGGCCTTTGTAAGGTCAATGAGGGCGATGTACAAGGCCTTTCTCTGCTCCCTGCACTTTTCTTGAAGCTATCTCAGGGAGAACACCATGTCAGTGGTCGACCTCTCTGCTCGGAAACCACACGGTGACTCGGGGTACACTCTTTCGGCAAGAATCTGAACCCTGACCAAGACGACCCTGGCGAAGAGTTTGCCAACGACGCTGAGAAGGGAGATGCCGCGATTGTTGTTGACATCGCTTCTGTCACCTTTATTTTTGTAGAGAGTGATGATGTTTGCATCTTTCATGTCTTGTGACACCGAGCCCTCCCTCCAGCAGTGACACAGAAGTTCATGCTACTCAGTTTTAAGTGATTTAAGATTGCACTTGAGAACTTCAGGCGGAATCCAGTCGTTTCCTGGGGCTTTCCCTGAGGAAAGTGAATCCACTGCTTTCTCAACTTCTTCCACAGTTGGTTCAAAATCAAGTTCTTCCATGATGGGCAGGCATTTGATTGCATCCAAAGCCTCTACGCTGACCAAGTTCTACCTGGAATAGAGTTCGGAGTAATGTTCCACCCATCGATTCATCTGTTGATCACGGTCTTTAATGATCTCTCCAGTGGCTGACTTCACAAGAGCCGTCCTGTTTTGTGTGGGGCCTGTTGCCTGTTTGATCCCTTCGTACATGCCTCTTATGTTGCCAACAGTGGCCGCAGTCTGGATGCTGGAACAGAGTGGAAGCCAGTAATCGTTTGCACAACGCCTCGCAGTTTGTTGAACACTACTATGGGCAGTAGGGATCCCTGTAGGTTCCTTTCTGAGGGCAGGGTCTTGTAGGATGAGAGAGTTCGTCTCTTTTCCTCTACGAGGGGTAACAGTTCCTCTGCACTGGCCTCGAACAAATGTGCTGACTTGTTTTGCCTCTTACCGAAGGTAGGCATGGCAGTGTTGAAAATAGTGCCCTGAGATATGACCACCTCTCACTTGCGCTATCGCAGGGTAATACAAGAAGGGCATTTACCAGTGCCGCAGTGAATTCCTCCACCTTCTGAAAGTCACGGGTCTTGTTTACGTTAATGCGTGGTCTTCCCTCCTACTTTACTCTGTGGATTTTCCAGGGCTGGAATTTTACTCTGCAAACGACAAGAGAGTGGTCGGTGTCACAATCTGCGCTCTGGAAGATGCGGGTCAGTTTGACGTTTCTCAGATTGCTATGTCCCGTAAGCACCAGGTCGAGTTGATGCCAATGCTTAGACCTGGGATGTCTCCAGGAACCGTATGCTGGGGCTTGGTGTCGAAGAAGGAATTGGTGATGCAGAGATCATGACGGCAGCAGAACTTCAGGAGGCGCTGCCCACTCTCATTCATCTTCCCAAATCCAAACTGGCCCAGGCAGGAAGGCCAAGAGCTGTGATCAGAACCAACTCTTGCATTAAAATCTCCCAGAAAAAAGACTGTCTCTTGTTGAGGTATGTCTCTGAGAGTTAGGCCGAGGTCATCATAGAACTCGTCCTTCGCTTTGGTGGAGGAGGTCAGTGTTGGTGCATTAGCATTGATGAAGCTGACCATTCCTGCTGCTGTATGAAGCTGAAGTTTGATGATCCTTGCAGACCCCTCCGTGGGTGGTACTATGGACCCTAACAACCTGTTCCTGATGGCAAAGCCAACGTCATGCTCCCTTACCTCTTCTGGTGGTTTGCCCTGCCAGAAGAAGATAAAGTCCTTCTCCCGTATGCTGCCGGTCGTGGGCAAACGTGTCTCCTGCAGGGCGGCTATGTCCATCTGGAGCCTGCGCAGTTCATTGTTGATCACAGCTGTCTTGCGGGCGTCGTTCACTTCCAGAAGATCTTCCGAGAGACCCTAGTGTCATGGTCCTTACATTCCATGTGCCCAATGTGAGAGCTGGGTGGCTCTCAAACTGCCCAGCTTGAGGCGGGCAGTAGCTGTCCTATGAAATCGGATAATTTCTCCCACCAACGGAAGCAACCCTTGGCGCCTCACTCTACACCAACTGAGTTGTAGGCTTATCACCAGTAACTGTCGCTTCCCGTGTTCAGCCAATGCCAAAGCGATGCTGGAGTGTCCTCTCCAGCGGCACAGGCCTGGGCAGTAATTATGGAGGACCAGCTGTTGCCCATGCAGCAGATCCAGCCTCTCCACGCCACCGATGTGATCCAAGGGAAGGGCAGGCGCCGATACACTTGGCACCAGTGTCGTCTCAGGAGTTGCCAGAATGTAGTTGTAAACAGCTGCAAACTGCCTTAGGGACCACGACTCCGGATTTTTCCTCAGGGTTAACTCCCGAAATCTTTCCCATGAGTGGGGTTTAGCCGCAAGATAGCAGAGGTTTGAATTCGGGGTTTTCCTTCCCCTAGATGAGCTGCCTTTCCAGGGTAACGGTTAGAGTCCCATCTGCCCGAAGCAACTCGTTTTAAGGTGCCAGAGACCCGCCATCGCCCCTTCCTCTGTTGGTAGAAGCAGTTCCGCCAGGCCTAAAGGCTAAGCCACACGTGCAGGCCAGGAGCTGGACTTGGTTGTCAGTGGCTATTTGAGATGCATGCCTTCAGGAGCACTTTACAGGCTGTGGGAGCTTATCTCCTCAATCCTTCCACCCGGCTATAACAACTATTGGAACCTGGCAGTTTTAGGAAGTATAGTTCTGATAAGCCACTCAGTTGTCATCATAATGCCAGATCTACTCTTACAGCCAGGGTAGGCCAGGTATCTTGTAAATGGAAGGATACTGTTAACCCTAGTTGAGCCACATCAGGTTCAGAAGGTTCGTCAGATGTTAAACAATGTGGTTATTGCCACAAAAGAGGACATGTTGCCCGGTATTGTTTTCAATTGCATCCAGAATTAAGACCTATACCTAATGCCTTGAATGTGAGTAAAAGAAGGCAAGGGAATCATAATTCTGAAATTTTGTGTAAGGTCAAGCCACAGTGGTTCGCTGGTTTCGTTCCTTTTATGATTAAGGCCAAAATGATTGGAGTTGTGGATAAGTGGGTTCCTGTAGTCATGTTTAGGGACACTGGGGAGGAACAATCTTCGATTACTTCTCGTATGTTGTTCCAGGTCAAGAAAATTGACCTGGAAGATGTAATGCTTTTACAGGGTATTGCAGGAGCAATTCAACGTGTTCCACTTATGCAAGCATTCGTTAAGTCCTCCTCCTCCTCCTCAAATCTTACTATACGCATAATCTACGTATTGCAGGTGTGGGTAATACTTTGCCAATACCTGGAGTCGACATCATCCTAGGGAATGACATTGCTGGTAACTTGAGAAACAGTCATCTCCCCATAATGGTTGCAGATCCAGGTCGAGTTGTCTCAGAAGTGAGTGAGATTACTCACATAGTAATCTCGTTCCCGAATGTGCCGTCACCAGATATCAAGATCCTAAGCCCAAACGTTACGATGTTGATGTTGATGATGGAAATGATGCTAATGATGGAAACGATATTTCCAAACTTACAACCGGAGGGATGGCTGGAAAACCTCCAAAGACAGAACCGGAAATCAACTTAGCAGATACTTTTTTAGCCCACTTGGTTGAGGTTAGTGCAGTTGAGTAAGTGTTGCCATGTAATAAAGGTGTCCTCCCTGTTACTACCTCTTCTTCTCTTTCTCATGTTGAATCCCACACTTGGTGGGATTCAGTTGGTGGCCCAACTTCAAAAGAGTGAAACTTGTTTGCATGTATGTTCTTCTGAAGTTGTTCCAGAGGAGGATGCTTTGGCTGATGATGTTGGATACTTCCTCTGCTGATGAAACGATGGAGATCTAAGATATCTTCCTCTTCAGAGGACAGTGAGAGTGTTACTCAGCTTGTAGTCCCCAAAGCATACCAAGAACAAGTCCTTGCAGCTGCTCATGACGATCCTTTAACTGGTCACCAAGGGGTCAATCGAATGTTGTTCCAGGTAACAAAGTACTTTTATTGGCCCAAACTTCAAAGGGCTATTGTCAGATACTGTAGACAGTGTGTAACCTGTCAAGTGGTGGGGAAACCCAACCAACTGTACCTAGAGCTCCCCTTCATTCAATTGTCTTTCCTCGTTAACCTTTTTCTCACATCTTAGTTGATTGTGTAGGCCCTTTAAGTCGGACCAAGTCAGGTCATGTATATATGTTAACCATTAATGTGCAACTACAAGATTCCCAGAAGCATACCCAGTACGTAATATCCGGGATAAGACAGTCATCCATCACATTTTTAAATTTTTCACTTTGTTTGGACAAAGATTGTCTTTGTTTGTACATTCAGTCGAACAATGGGAGTAACTTTTGTTCAGCTGGGTTCCAACAATTTTGTCGATGGTACAATATAAAGCATCAGCGTTCCAGAACGTACCTACTGCTGATAACCAAGTTTCCGTTCCAATATTCAAAAATAATAACTAATGACAGTTTGTTGACCAATATGGAGACGGAAAATGGTTTTCTGAAACTTCTTCAAACTTTTAAGTTTTATTTATTTAATCTACATCGTTAATGAGCCATCTTTTCATAATTGATTAACAACTTAACATTAACACAAATAAATAAAAACAATTAATTTTATTATTTATGCAATTTTAGGTTTTCAAATATGCTTTAAAAATACAGTATTATATTTCAATAATTGTTCATTTAGTGTTAGTATGGTCCATTAATAGCATATGACCTTCCTTTTTTACAAAAGCAAATAAATATATGTGGATTCAAAATGTTGACCAATTTCGTTCAAATTTTACATACTTTGTAACGCGTACACATTCTCCAAGATGTAGAAGCTATAACAAAATAAAAGTATAAACAAAGAAAATATAAATAACAAAAACGAAACCAACCCCACAAAAAAAAATTGTTGGACATTGAGAGAAATAACAGATATTGGCATTGGGCAATAAATTGATATGATATATAACAAAATACAGCATAATAACATACTAATTATTATTTGTGTTATTATGAATTACCAAGAAGAAGGAAGAGTGATAATTATTATTTGATTATATTATTATTATAATAATTATTATAATAATAATTGATGTATTTAATAATTATCACTCTTGCTTTAGCTTTGTCTTGAAGGAAGCCAGCCTCGGGTGAAAGAGGGCTGTGACGATCTCTGCCTGGAACCCGTAAGTGCGTGACTGAGACGTCCACCTCCTGGGGCTCGTGCGGCCCAGGCTCTGCTTCAGGAGGCTGGGGTCGTTCTTGCCCTTGATGGGGTTGTTGTTCTCCGGCCCCGACTACGGCGGTCTCCGGGTTTGGAGATCCTGTGCGTTCTTTCACCAACTTTGAGGTCAACTTCGGAGCTCACAGTTTCTGCGACGGCGCTGGAATCAATCGTATTGGTGTTTGCCTTTCCATTGGAGCCTTTCGGCACCGTAGAGAGGGGGGACCTGCTGTTTCGGTAGCAGCTTCTCCTCCGTATGAACCTACATTGGCTTTGCGGCCTGGAGGGGCCACTCGAGACCGACAACCAGAGCGCAACTCCATAGTTTCCTGAGACTGATGGATGTCTACTACTATTATGAATTACTCTGTAATGCTGGAAAGGCACCAGCTGCATATCCACTTTGTGGATCCTCCTTACTACTATTCATCTTTGTGCATTGGACAGGTGCTTTCATCTCTTTATCATTGCATTATCCTTCAATTCTAGTTAATAGGAGCTGTTCTTATCATCAGCACTTTTTTTATTCATATAAATTCCATTTTTTAGGATATTGGGATGAAAGTTTCACGGTGCTGATGCCAAATAATTGGAGAATTGCGTAACTTTTTAAATAATTTATCATGTCACTCAGAAATCACAATTGCGTGATGCATCAAATGAACAAATCCACATGGGGGAGTTGTGTAAAACCCTGGTTTGTGCCTCGGAGAGGCTGCAGGATCCAGTAAGTTCAGTAGAACTTCGGTTTCAACTCCTTTTGACCATGTCGTAGCTCAGTCGATTATGGCAGCGTCTCGGATTCACCTCGGACGCAGGTTCGAATCCTCGTCATGGCCCTTGTGGATTTGTTCATTTGATGCATCACACAATTGTGATTTCTGTGTGTAATGATGTAAGGGCGAAGAGGGAGAACGGCCTATTGACATAGCTCGAGTGCATGGAGGGGGGGGGGGGGAGTTGTGTAAAACCCTGATTTGTGCCTCGGAGAGGCTGCAGGATCCAGTAAGTTCAGTAGAACTTCGGTTTCAACTCCTTTTGACCATGTCGTAGCTCAGTCGATTATGGCAGCGTCTCGGATGCACCTCGGACGCAGGTTCGAATCCTCGTCACGGCCCTTGTGGATTTGTTAATTTATCATATAATTCGTATATTTTTCCTTTTCCGGCCCCTTCTGAGCTATTATTTAGACCAGTGCTATTCAACCTGGGTGGACATACCACCTTATAGTGGACGAGATTAAGTGTGGGGTGGACAACTGTCTAAGGGTAGACTACTAGGTGGACGAGATCCTCACCTGCACGTTTCTCTATAATATACAAGAGACTCTCTCTTTCTCCTATATTTCTTAAAATTCATATTACAAATACATATTTACCTATTATAACATCGAAGTTGCCACCTCACCTACACGCACGACCTCGATAGTACAACCACACGAGGGACTGTCTCACTATTGGTTATTGACTGTCACTATTGGTTATTGGCTCAGCAATGCATGTGCGTTGCTGAGCCTTAGCAACCTTTCCCTGTTCCCCTGTCCTCCCCCACCATTCCCCCTCCCCCGTCCCCTCGTCCCCCAAACATTACCCACTCCACGTCCCCTCATCCTCCCCACCATTTCCTTCTACACCGTCCCTTCGTCCTCCTCACCATCCCCCACTTCCCCGTCTCCTCATCCTCCTAACTATTTCCCACTTCCCTGTCCCCACGTCCTCCCCCACCATCTCCAATGCCCCTGTCCCCTCGTCCTCTCCACCATCCCCCACTTCTCTGTTCACTTGTCCTCTCCACCATTTGGTGGAGAGGACAGAAACAATGGGAGCCGGTAGCACACTGGACTTGTGATTCTGTGGTCCTGGGTTCGATCCCAGGCGCCGGCGAGAAATAATGGGCAGAGTTTCTTTCACCCTATGCCCCTGTTACCTAACAGTAAAATAGGTACCTGGGTGTTAGTCAGCTGTCACGGGCTGCTTCTTGGGGGTAAGAGGCCTGGTCGAGGACCGGGCTGCGGGGACACTAAAAAGCCCCGAAATCATCTCAAGATAACCTTAAGATAACCATTCTCCAATTCCCCGTTCCCTCGTCCCCAACATCCTCCACTCCCCCGTCCTCTCATCTTCCCCACTTTTACCCCCAGCCCTGTTCCCTCGTACTCCCCACCATCCCCCTCTCTCGTCCCTTCGTCTTCCCTACAATTCCCCACCCCCGTCCCCTCGTCCTCCCTAACATTCACCCCCTCCCCTGTCCCTTTGTCCTCCCCATCATGCCCCACTCCACCGTCAACTCATCCTCCTAACCTTTCCCCACTCCACCGACCCCTCTTCCTCCCCACCATCTCTCATTCCCCAGTCCCCTCGTCCTCCCTACCGTTCCCCTCTCCCCCCCGTCCCCTTGTCCTCCTCACCATTCTCCATTCCCCTGTCCCCTTGTCCTCCCCACCATTCCATATTCCCCTAGTCCCCTCGTCTCCACCATCCCCAACTCCCCCGTCCCCTGGTCCTCCTCACAATTACTCCCTCCCCTGTCACCTCGTCCGCCCCACCATTCCCCACTCCAGTCCTCTCTTCCACCTTTCCCCACTACCTTGTCTGATGCATTCCCAAATGATCTGATGTTACCATCACTGAAATATAAGAAAAATAGTTACAAAAAAAAATAAAAACAATGAAAACTGAAAAAATAAACAATACTCGCAAAGTGAACAGTATAGTAAACAACACAGCTCTTTCCAATGCAATGTCACTCAAAATAATTAAATCAAATCGAAAATAAATGAAAATCTATGAAAATTCAATATGTTAATGTAATCGAAATCATTGAAATGGAATTGTAACATATTTAGTATAGTGTGTGTTGCTCTTACGTGCGACAGATGGTGCTGTTTCTTAAAAAAAAGATAGTTTTTCATGTGATGGAAATCTTCAAAACCTCTTTACAGATTGCTTTGAAATTTTGATACAACGTTGAATACGAAAAGGCGAGTCTTTTTATATACCTACTACATACATGCCTCACCTGTGAGAGGAAAAACATGCATGTTTTGATAAACAATGTCATCTGTTCGACGTAAGAGCAATACACGCTGTAATCTCCAAAAGTTCTTCACCGATTGCTTTGAAATTTTGACACAACATTGCATTCGAACACACACATATTTTTATGTACTTACTATATAGATGCCACACCTGTGACAGGTAAAATCATGTTTTTTTTTTTTAAACAGTGCCATCTGTTGCACGTAATAGAAACACACACTTTACTAAATATGTTACAATTCCATTTCAATGTTTCCAATTGCATTGATAAATAGAATTTTCATAGATTTCGATTTATTTTCATGTTGAATTAATTACTTTGTGTGACATTGCGATGGAATTGAGCTATGTTGTTTACCATCATTTAATTATAAATGCCACACCTGTGACAGGTAAAAACAGGTATTTTTTTTTTAAGAAACAGCACCATCTGTCGCACATACGAGCAACACACACTATAATAAATATGATACAATTCCATTTCAATGATTTCGATTACATTGACATATTGAATTTTCATAGATTTCCATTTATTTTCGATTTGATTTAATTATTTTGAGTGACATTGCATTGGAAAGAGCTGTATTGTTTACTATACTGTTCACTTTGCGAGTATTATTTATTTTTTCAGTTTTCATTGTTTTTATTTTTTTTGTAACTATTTTTCTTATATTTCAGTGATGGGAACAGCACTGAAATATAAGGAACATTTGATGTTTGCAACATTTGATGGGAACATTTGATGTTTGCAATTATTTGATTGAAACATCAGATCATTTGGGAATGCATCAGACAAGGTAGTGGGGAAAGGTGGAAGAGAGGACTGGAGTGGGGAATGGTAGGGTGGACGAGGTGACAGGGAAGGGAGTAATTGTGAGGAGGACGAGGTGACGGGGGAGTGTGGGATGATGGAGACGAGGGGACTAGGGGAATATGGAATGGTGGGGAGGACAATTGGACAGGGGAATGGTGAATGGTGAGGAGGACAAGGGGACGTGGGGGGGGAGAGGGGAACGGTAGGGAGGACGAGGCATCATCACGCAATTGATGCATCACGCAATTGTGATTTCTGTGTGACATGATAAATTATTTAAAAAGTTACGCAATTCTCCAATTATTTAGCATCAGCATCGTGAAACTTTCATCCCAATATCCTAAGAAATGGAATTTATATGAATAAAAAAAGTGCTGATGATAAGAACAGCTCCTATTAACTAGAATTGAAGGATAATGCAATGATAAAGAGATGAAAGCACCTGTCCAATGCACAAAGAATAGTAGTAAGGAGGATCCACAAAGTGGATATGCAGCTGGTGCCTTTCTAGCATTACTGAGTAATTCATAATAGTAGTAGACATCCATCAGTCTCAGGAAACTATGGAGTTGCGCTCTGGTTGTCGGTCTCGAGTGGCCCCTCCAGGCCGCAAAGCCAATGTAGGTTCATACGGAGGAGAAGCTGCTACCGAAACAGCAGGTCCCCCCTCTCTACGGTGCCGAAAGTCTCCAATGGAAAGGCAAACACCAATACGATTGATTCCAGTGCCGTCGCAGAAACTGTGAGCTCCGAAGTTGACCTCAAAGTTGGTGAAAGAACGCACAGGATCTCCAAACCCGGAGACCGCCGTAGTCGGGGCCGGAGAACAACAACCCCATCAAGGGCAAGAACGACCCCAGCCTCCTGAAGCAGAGCATGGGCCGCACGAGCCCCAGGAGGTCGACGTCCCAGTCACGCACTTACGGGTTCCAGACAGAGATCGTCACAGCCCTCTTTCACCCGAGGCTGGCTTCTTTCAAGACAATGCTAAAGCAAGAGTGATAATTATTAAATACATCAATTATTATTATAATAATTATTATAATAATAATATAATCAAATAATAATTATCACTCTTCCTTCTTCTTGGTAATTCATAATAACACAAATAATAATTAGTATGTTATTATGCTGTATTTTGTTATATATCATATCAATTTATTGCCCAATGCCAATATCTGTTATTTCTATCAATGTCCAACAATTTTTTTTTGTGGGGTTGGTTTCGTTTTTGTTATTTATTTTTCCTTTGCTTATACTTATATTTTGTTATAGCTTCTACATCTTGGAGAATATATACCCGTTACAAAGTATGTAAAATTTGAACGAAATTGGTCAACATTTTGAATCCACATATATTTATTCGCTATTGTAAAAAAGGAAGGTCATATGCTATTAATGGACCATACTAACACTAAATGAACAATTATTGAAATATGATACTGTATTTTTAAAGCATATTTGAAAACCTAAAATTGCATAAATAATAAAATTAATTGTTTTTATTTATTTGTGTTAATGTTAAGTTGTTAATCAATTATGAAAAGATGGCTCATTAACGATGTAGATTAAATAAATAAAACTTAAAAGTTTGAAGAAGTTTCAGAAAACCATTTTCCGTTTCCTTATTGGTCAACAAACTGTCATCAGTTGTTATTTTTGAATATTGGAACGGAAACTTGGTTATCAGCAGTAGGTACGTTCTGGAACGCTGATGCTTTATATTGTACCATCGACAAAATTGTTGGAACCCAGCTGAACAAAAGTTACTCCCATTGTTCGACTGAATGTACAAACAAAGACAATCTTTGTCCAAACAAAGTGAAAAATTTAAAAATGTGATGGATGACTGTCTTATCCCGGATATTACGTACTGGGTATGCTTCTGGGAATCTTGTAGTTGCACATTAATGGTTAACATATATACATGACCTGACTTGGTCCGACTTAAAGGGCCTACACAATCAACTATGATGTGAGAAAAAGGTTAACGAGGAAAGACAATTGAATGAAGGGGAGCTCTAGGTACAGTTGGTTGGGTTTCCCCACCACTTGACAGGTTACACACTGTCTACAGTATCTGACAATAGCCCTTTTAAGTTTGGGCCAATAAAAGTACTTTGTTACCTGGAACAACATTCGATTGACCCCTTCGTGACCAGTTAAAGGATCGTCATGAGCAGCTGCAAGGACTTGTTCTTGGTATGCTTTGGGGACTACAAGCTAAGTAACACTCTCACTGTCCTCTGAAGAGGAAGATATCTTAGATCTCCATCGTCTCATCAGCAGAGGAAGTATCCAACATCATCAGCCAAAGCATCCTCCTCTGGAACAACTTCAGAAAAACATATATGCAAACTAGTTTCACTCTTGAAGTTGGGCCACCAACTGAATCCCACCAAGTGTGGGATTCAACATTAGAAAAAGAAGAAGAGGTAGTAACAGGGGGACACCTTTATTACATGGCAACACTTACTCAACTGCACTAACCTCAACCAAGTGGGCTAAAAAAGTATCTGCTAAGTTGATTTCCGGTTCTGTCTTTGTTGGTTTTCCAGCCATCCCTCCGGTTGTAAGTTTGGAAATATCGTTTCCATCATTAGCATCGTTTCCATCATCAACATCAACATCGTAACGTTTGGGCTTAGGATCTTAATATCTGGTGACGGCACATACGGGAACGAGATTACTATGGGAGTAATCTCACTCACTTCTGAGACAACTCGACCTGGATCTGCAACCATTATGGGGAGATGACTGTTTCTCAAGTTACCAGCAATGTCATTCCCTAGGATGATGTCGACTCCAGGTATTGGCAAAGTATTACACGCACCTACAATACATTGATCATGCGTATAGGAAGACTTGAGGAGGAGGAGGAGGACTTAACGAATGCTTGCATAAGTGGAACACGTTGAATTGCTCCTGCTATATCCTGTAAAAGCATTACATCTTCCAGGTCAATTTTCTTGACCTGGAACAACATGCGAGAAGTAATCGAAGATTGTTCCGCCCCAGTGTCCCTAAACATGACTACAGGAACCCACTTATCCACAACTCCAATCATTTTGGCCTTAATCATAAAAGGAGCGAACCACTGTGGCTTGCTCTTACACAAAATTTCAAAATTATGATTCCCTTGCCTTCTTTTACTCACATTCAAGGCATTAGGTATAGGTCTTAATTCTGGATGCAATTGGAAACAATAACGGGCAACATGTCCTCTTTTGTGGCAATAACCACATTGTTTAACATCTGACGAACCTTCCGAACCTGATGTGGCTCAACTAGGGTTAACAGTATCCTTCTATTTACAAGATACCTGGCCTACCCTGGCTGTAAGAGCAGATGTGGCATTATGATGACAACTGAGTGGCTTATCAAAACTATACTTCCTAAAACTGCCAGGTTCCAATAGTTGTTATAGCCGGGTGGAAGGATTGTGGAGATAAGCTCCCACAGCCTGTAAAGTGCTCCTGAAGGCATGCATCTCAAATAGCCACTGACAACCAAGTCTAGCTCCTGGCCTGCATGTGTGGCTTATCCTTTAGGCCTGGCGGAACTGCTTCTACCAACAGAGGAAGGGGCGAAGGCGCGTCTCTGGCACCTTAAAACGAGTTGCTTCGGGCAGATGGGACTCTAACCGGTAGCCTGGAAAGGCAGCTCATCTAGGGGAAGGAAAACCCCGAATTCAAACCTCTGCTATCTTGCGGCTAAACTCCACTCATGGGAAAGATTTCGGGAGTTAACCCTGAGGAAAAATCCGGAGTCGTAGTCCCTAAGGTAGTTTGCAGCTGTTTACAACTACATTCTGGCAACTCCTGAGACGACACTGGTGCCAAGTGTATCGGCGCTTGCCCTTCCCTTGGATCACATCGATGGCGTGGAGAGGGTGGATCTGCTGCATGGGCAACAGCTGGTCCTCCATAATTACTGCCCAGCATCGCCTTGGCGATAGCTGAACACGGGAAGCGACAGTTACCGGTGATAAGCCTACAACTCAGTTGGTGTAGAGTGAGGCGCCAGGGGTTGCTTCCGTTGGTGGGAGAAATTATCCGATTTCATAGGACAGCTACTGCCCGCCTCAAGCTGGGCAGTTTGAGAGCCACCCAGCTCTCACATTGGGCACATGGAATGTAAGGACCATGACACCAGGGTCTCTCGGAAGATCTACTGGAAGTGAACGACGCCCGCAAGACAGCTGTGATCAACAATGAACTGCGCAGGCTCCAGATGGACATAGCCGCCCTGCAGGAGACACGTTTGCCCACGACCGGCAGCATACGGGAGAAGGACTTTACCTTCTTCTGGCAGGGCAAACCACCAGAAGAGGTAAGGGAGCATGATGTTGGCTTTGCCATCAGGAACAGGTTGTTAGGGTCCATAGTACCACCCACGGAGGGGTCTGCAAGGATCATCAAACTTCAGCTTCATACAACAGCAGGAATGGTCAGCTTCATCAATGCCAATGCACCAACACTGACCTCCTCCACCGAAGCGAACGACGAGTTCTATGATGACCTCGGCCTAACTCTCAGAGACATACCTCAAGAAGAGACAGTCTTCCTCCTGAGAGATTTTAATGCAAGAGTTGGTTCTGATCACAGCTCTTGGCCTTCCTGCCTGGGCCAGTTTGGATTTGGGAAGATGAATGAGAGTGGGCAGCGCCTCCTGAAGTTCTGCTGCCGTCATGATCTCTGCATCACCAATTCCTTCTTCGACACCAACCCCAGCATACGGTTTCCTGGAGACATCCCAGGTCTAAGCATTGGCATCAACTCGACCTGATGCTTACGGGACATAGCAATCTGAGAAACGTCAAACTGACCCGCATCT
The DNA here is from genome assembly GCF_020424385.1 of Procambarus clarkii. Lineage (NCBI taxonomy): Eukaryota > Metazoa > Arthropoda > Malacostraca > Decapoda > Cambaridae > Procambarus > Procambarus clarkii. Next base: position 21,325 of record NW_025567996.1, read on the forward strand.
TCCAGAGCGCAGATAGTGACACCGACCACTCTCTTGTCGTTTGCAGAGTGAAATTCCAGCCCCGGAAAATCCACAGAGTAAAGTAGGAGGGAAGACCACGCATTATCGTAAACAAGACCCGTGACATTCACAAGGTGGAGGAATTCACTGCGGCACTGGTAAATGCCCTTCTTGTATTACCCTGCGATAGCGCAAGTGAGAGGTGGTCACATCTCAGGGGCACTATTTTCAACACTGCAATGCCCACCTTCGGTAAGAGGCAAAATAAGTCAGCACATATGTTCGAGGCCAGTGCAGAGGAACTGTTACCCCTCGTAGAGGAAAAGAGACGAACTCTCTCATCCTACAAGACCCTGCCCTCGGAAAGGAACCTACAGGGATCCCTACTGCCCGTAGTAGTGTTCAACAAACTGCGAGGCGTTGTGCTAACGATTACTGGCTTCGACTTTGTTCCAGCATCCAGACTGCGGCCACTGTTGGCAACATAAGAGGCATGTACGAAGGGATCAAACAGGCAACAGGCCCCACACAAAACAGGACGGCTCCTCTGTGAAGTCAGCTACTGGAGAAATCATTAAAGACCGTGACCAACAGATGAATCGCTGGGTGGAACATTACTCCGAACTCTATTCCAGAGAGAACTTGCTCAGCGTAGAGGCTTTGGATGCAATCAAATGCCTGCCCATCATAGAAGAACTTGATTTTGAACCAACTGTGGAAGAAGTTGAGAAAGCAGTGGATTCACTTTCCTCAGGGAAAGCCCCAGGAAACGACTGGATTCCGCCTGAAGTTCTCAAGTGCACTCTTGGATCACTTAAAACTGAGTAGCATGAACTTCTGTGCCAGTGCTGGAGGGAGGGCTCGGTGTCACAAGACATGAAAGATGCAAACATCATCACTCTCTACAAAAATAAAGGTGACAGAAGCGATGTCAACAACTATCGCGGCATCTCCCTTCTCAGCGTCATTGGCAAACTCTTCGCCAGGGTCGTCTTGGTCAGGGTTCAGATTCTTGCCGAAAGAGTGTACCCCGAGTCACCGTGTGCTTTCCGAGCAGAGAGGTCGACCACTGACATGGTGTTCTCCCTGAGATAGCTTCAAGAAAAGTCCAAGGAGCAGAGAAAAGCCTTGTACATCGCCCTCATTGACATTACAAAGGCCTTCGACCTCGTTAGTGGGGACGGACTCTTCAAGATTTTGGCCAAAATTGACTGTCCACCCATCCTACTCAGCATGATACAATCGTTCCACAAGGACATGAAGGGAATAGTCGTGTACGACGTGTCAACTTCTAAACCATTGAACATCAACAGTGGTGTTAAACAAGGGTGTGTTCTTGCTCCAACCCTGTTCGGCATCTTCTTCGTGATCCTCGTCAAGCATGCCTTTGGAACAACCACAGAGGGCCTCTATCTTCATACAAGACCTGACGGAAAGCTCTATAAACTATCCAGACATCGAGCACAGACAAAAGTACAGATGCGAATCCTCAAGAAGTTCCTCTTCGCCGACTACGCAGCAATCACCACACACACAGCAGAAGGCCTGCAGCAGCTACTCAACCGCTTTACCGCAGCCTTGTTCCGCATTCGGCCTGACAATCACCCTGAAGAAGACACAGGTGATGAGACAAGATGTCAATGAGCTACCCTGTATAAATATAGCAGACTATGTGCTGGAGGCAGTTCACGAGTTTGTGTACCTGGGCTCCACAATCTCAGACACCCTTTTCCTGGACACTGAACTCAACAGACGTATCGGGAAGGCCGCAACAATACTGGCCAGGCTCACAAAGAGCGTTTGGGAAAATGTCAAACTGACAGTGCACACCAAGGCACAAGTCTACATGGCATGTGTGGTGAGTACACTTCTCTACGGCTCGGAATCCTGGACCCTGCGCTCTCGCCAGGAGAGACCTTTCACATGCGGAACCTGAGACGCATCCTTGACATCACGTGAAAGACCATGTCACCAACAACACAGTACTCGAGAGAACAGGAGTCCCTTCAATGTTCACTCTCCTGAAGCAGAGACGCATGCGATGGCAGGGACATGTCACACGCATGGTCGATAGCCGCATACCGATGGACCTCTTGTATGGAGAACTGGCATCAGGAAGGAGACCCACCGGAAGACCTCAGCTGCGTTTCAAAGATGCCTGAACGCGACCTCAAGCAGATGAACATCGACATCAGCACTTGTGATGCAGCAGCTGCGGACAGATCGGCCAGGAGATGCAAAGTACAGAAGGGACGCCAGCAATTCGAGGATGAACTTAAGAGGCAGGCGGAGGCTAATAGACTTCAGAGGAGGTCTCGACCACTGTCAGACGCGCCCGTTTGGCGTTTATCTGCGCTTGCTGAAGTCGGGACTGTCATTCTTGGGTTGGCCTTCACAGCCACAGCAGGCGCTGCATCCAACTAGACTACAACAACTAGACACCCAGGGCACAATTTCATAACCTTACGGGATTGAAGGATGCCTACTACTACTACTACTGCCTAAAAGTGAATGCTTTATGTGCCATATTATAATTACAGTATGGTATCCTATTAATAGTCTCATGTTCCTCCGCCAGTATAGCTAATTCATGATCATCCTTATTCAAACGCTTGCCTGCAGCTAACACCATAGTCAATTTATCAGGCAGACAAGACAATAATTCTTCTATCAGCATTCCACACACACACAAATGTGTGTGTGTGTGTAATGCATTGACAAATACATTGCATTGACAAAAGTGTGCAATGACAAATGGAATGCATTAGGAAGTGATGTGGTGGAGGTTGACTCCATACACAGTTTCAAGTGTAGATATGATAGAGCCCGATAGGCTCAGGAATCTGTACACCTGTTGATTGACGGTTGAGAGGCGGGACCAAAGAGCCAGAGCTCAACCCCCGCAAACACAACTAGGTGAGTACACACACACACACACACACACAACCTGCTCCTGGACCCGCCACCCCAATATGACTTTTACTTTACCTTTTACAGAGCCTTTTTCCTTTTACATTATATTTTATTTAAACATTGTTAACCACGAGAAGAAAAAAAATAAAAAATATTAATCCAGAAACTTCACAATAGATGACTTAAGACCATTTGTCGTTCACTGGGAGCTTGGGAAGTGTCGCCTTATGCCGGATTTTATTTTTCCTTCTGTTAAGCAGCTGTTGTCGGAGAGCGGTCTGTCTTCCTCTCTGGTCTCAGTGAGTGTTCTGGGACTGCTGGCTTCATGTTAACCTATGACGTCGACGTGTATTGACAATATTATCTCAAAAACTGAAGATCTCTTTATTTTCCCCTCTGGACAAATCCCGTCTTTTGGGACTGCTCCAGTGATTTTCACCTAAGACGTCGATGTACTTCATCACTGTATCCCATACAGTGTAGAGAGGTTTCTTCATTTCTCTGTTCTCAGTCAGTGTTCTGGGACTACTGTCCTTGAGAGCATCTATGAGGCAGATGTACATATTTTCCACTTCGTCTCCGACTGAGTACAACGATCCTGGACGTGTCATTCCTAGTAGTCATCCAGCAGTCTCAGGAGACTATTAACTTCCGCTCTGGTTGGCACGTCCAGGATCGTTACCTAAGACATACCTAAGACGTCGACGTACATCATCTCCACTGTATCCCCTACAGTGTAGAGAGGTCTCTTTGTTCCTTTGTTCCCAGTCAGCGTTCCGGGACTACTGACCTTGGGAGCATCTACGACGTCGACGTACATCATCTCCACTGTATCCCCTACAGTGTAGAAAGGTCTCTTTGTTCCTCTGTTCTCAGTCAGTGCTCCGGGACTGCTGTCCTTGGGAGCATCTACGACGTAGTTGTACATATTTTCATGTTGGTTTTCAACGGTGTAGAACGATCCTGGACGTGTCATACTGGCCAGAGATGAGGCACCTAACGCGTTTCCTTACAAGATAACAAACGAAATATCCTGTAGTAATTATAAAAATATTTTATGTACAATGTATTAACACTGTCTTTAAGCATTTGTTAATATCCAACATAGAGGAAAATTTAGTCAACACAGAACTGGGACGTGACGTCATCAGGGACGCTGAGAATATACGATAAAGTGATTATCAGGGAAAAGTGCTAAACCAGTACTTATGACAGGAGAGAAGGTAAGATAATACCACTGATGACAGGAGAGAAGATAAGATAAAATCAGTGATGACAAGGGAGACGGTAGGATAATACCGGTGATGACAGGAGAGAAGGTAACATAATACGAGAGTGACAGTACACAAGGTAATACCAGTGAAGAAAGGAGAGAAGGTATGATAATACCAGTTATGCCAGTTAAGTAAGTAAAATAATACCAGTGATGACATTAGAGAACGTAAGATAATATCAGTGATGACAGTTAAGTAGGTAAAATAATACCAGTGATGACATTAGAGAACGTAAGATAATATCAGTGATGACAGTAAAGTATGAAAGATGATATCATTGATGACAGAGGAGTAGGTAAGATAATGCCAGTGATGACATGGAAGAACGTAAGATAATACCAGAGATGCCCTAAAGTAGGTAAGATAATACCAGTGATGACAGTACAGTAGGTAAGATAATAACAGTGATAGCTGGAGAGAAGGTAAGATAATACCAGTGATATCAGGAAAGTAGGTAAGATAATACAAGTGATGACAGGAAAGTAGGCAATATAATACCAGTGATGAGAGGCGAAAAGGTAAGATAATACCAGAGATGACAGGAGAAAAGGTAAGATAATACCAGTGAAGAAAGAAGAGTAGGTAAGATAATACCAGTGAAGACAGAAAAGTAAGTTAATACCAGTGATGACATGAAAGAACGTAAGATAATAACAGTGATGACAGGAGTGAAGGTAAGATAATACCAGTAATGACATGAGGGAGGGTAAGATAATACCAGTGATGGCAGGAGAATAGGGAAAGATAATACCAGTGATTTCAGGAGAGAATGTAAGATAATACCAGTGATGGAACGAGAGAACGTAAGATAATACCAGTGACGACAAAAGAGAAGGTAAGATAATACCAGCGATGACAGGAGGGTGGGTAGGATAATACGAGTGGTGACAGGAGAATAGGTAAGATAATACAAGTGATGACAGGAGAGAAGGTAAGATAATACCAGTGATGACAGGAGGGTAGGTAGGATAATACTAGTGATGATAGTAGAGTAAGTAAGATAATACCAGTGATGACAGGAGAGAAAGAAAGATAATACCAGTGATGACAGTAGATTAGCGAAGATAATACTAGTGATGACAGTACAGTAGGTAAGATAATACCAGTGATGACAGTACAGTAGGTAAGATAATACCAGTGATGACAGTACAGTAGGTAAGATAATAACAGTGATAGCTGGAGAGAAGGTAAGATAATACCAGTGATATCAGGAAAGTAGGGTAAGATAATACAAGTGATGACAGGAAAGTAGGTAATATAATAACAGTGATGAGAGGCGAGAAGGTAAGATAATACCAGTGATGACAGGAGAGAAGGTAAGATAATACCAGTGATGACAGTAGAGTAGGTAAGAATACAAGTGGTGACAGGAGAGAAGGTAAGAAAATACTAGTGATGACAGGAGAGAAGGTAAGATAATACCAGTGATGACAGGAGAGTAGGAAAGATAAAACAAGTTATGACAGGAGAGAAAGAAAGATAATAACAGTGATGACAGGAAAGTTGGTAAGATAATACCAGTGACGACAGGAGAGTTGGAAAGATAATGCCAGTGATGACAGGAGAGTAGTTAGTAGTGAAGTTGAGGACTACGACGACGCGCGCCATCTGCCCAGGTGGCACTCGTGAGTGCCAGCTGGACAGGTGACGCGCGTCGTCGTAGACCTAGAGGGTTTCGGGGGGGATTTTCCCGGAAGTTTGGCACGTTTCGGACGCGTGTGAGCGTCTGGTGTTATGGTATGTGGTCAGGAACGAGGGGAAGTCATGTTGTTGGGTGCCAGGTGGTGCGCGTCGTCGTAGTCGCAGCGCGTCGCTCTAGTCACAAAGGGTTTGGGGGGAATTTCCCGGATGTTATAACGCGTGGCATCCGGCCAGGCGTCATTTGAGAGAGTGTCATGTTGGGGTTGGAAGCTAAGTGGTTGGTATGCAGTCATGTAGGGAGGAAGAGGAGGAGTGTAGGTTATGTTGTGAAGGGAGGGGGGAGTCCCAATACCTGAGAGGATATCAATGACGTCCATTAGTTCTCCCCCTACATGGGCAGGAAGTGTTGAGGGGAGCGTGAGAGAGCAGGGTCTTAAGATTGGAGGGGGAGAAGGAGGGGAAAGGGAGGTAACAGCTGGCAGTGGGTTTGTGTGTGTGAAAGTAGTCATTATTTTTTCTTAAAGAATGACAGTTTTATGTACCCTCCCTGCTTCCAGAGCGCTAAGGAGATGTGGGCTATACCTACCACGTAGCTATGAGGAGTGACACCACATGTCCACATGGGTTACCTCTTCAAAGGCTGAGGTCTAACTGTTGCGAATGTCATCATCAACCTCTAACATAGTCATTCAGTCATGCCCCCCCCCTCTCCCCCCCTCCATCCACATAGCAGGACATACCCACATACCATCACCACCACCACAATGCTGGGAGTGACAGCAATATGGCATACCATACTCTCTCCTGACACAGCTCACACCAGCACATAGCATTGAGTGTGACAATGTTCTTTCTCAAAGGTGAGCCATGAGCGCAACATACAAATTCCAAAATGCAGTCCTGGGAGTTTGAGACACATTGATTAACAAGCTATCTGATTATTTATACATCTCTCTCTCTACATTATATGCGGGGTTACATAGTGTGTCAAGAACTACCTACGTGATGCTAAACAGTCCAATCTCACACAAGGCAGTCATATGGGCAGTAAAGGCTTGCAGAGACGCATAAAGGAGTCCAGGACTGAACCCCAACAATTCATTTTTAGCTAAGCAAGTTACAATCATGACGAGCTAGTTACAAATTTCAATATAAGTCAACACATCGTCACGGAGACGCGATCTCTACCTACAAATTGTTCTTGTTAACTGTGCCCATTGAAATGTATGCATGTTTACTCAATCTCCATCACCTCTTCTTCCTACAGCCATTACTGTTGTGCAGAGGTTGTATCACACAACTGGCGTTATCATAGCAAGACTCCTGAATGAATGAACCGGCAGCCCCTCTCGCTGAGGTCCAACCTTCGTGGTGGTTTGAGGCGTAGTGAGATGGACGAGGTAATGGGACGGCCTTACCCTCTCCCCAGCCACCCCCACCATACCCATACCCCTACCACCCCCCTCCATGGCCAAACCATCACTGCTCCCTTCCCAGACCAAGTGTTCTGTGCTATGCCTTAGTATCATCATTCTTTGCTCAAATAGCATTTTTTTTAAGAATATTCAGTCATAAGCTGGTCTTCAATCTTATTATTATAACAAATCTTAATTTGATGTAAACACAACTGCGTGGGATATACATAGCAGTCAGTGATCTCTCTCTCTCTCTCTCTCTCTCTCTCTCTCTCTCTGTCTGTCTCTCTGTCTCTCTCTCTCTGTCTCTCTGTCTCTCTGTCTCTCTGTCTCTCTCTCTCTCTCTCTCTCTCTCTCTCTCTCTCTCTCTCTCTCTCCAGATCATTTAATAGTTGGGGGAAAGTAACATCATTTCCTTTCTCCTGCTGCCGCTGTTCACGTATCTTTCTCCATTTCACTTAGACTGACAGCGCATCAGAGGATGACCACTAATGTCAATTTTCGAGCCCCCCATCACTCTCACCCTTATAACCTTGTAAGGTAACACGACCAATATGCTAACTTCGTTCTTTGCCCAATATCATTTTAAGAGTAACGAGCAACTTTCTGTCCGATGTCTGAATAATGAAATGTAAACCATGTTTAACACCATCCAAACACAATAAAAGATTAGCACAAGCTTGTTTAGTTCTTGTATCACATAACGTAACGTAAGCATTTATTCAACAACTGATAGACATAGCATAATATAGCTTCATATTCACTGTGGTAAAACAAACATACACAGCACGGTCAGTCCTCGCTTTACCTCAAACGCGCCGTTCATTCTCTCTCCATTAGGCGAGTAAACATATATACGACAATATGGAAAAACACAGTCTTGATACTATTATTAAATTGACTTGTTCATTATCCCCGAGTTCAAGGCTGACTCTCTTAAGACCTTGTAAACACAATCGATGAGAATAAGACCGGGTGAGTCGATAGTGAAATAGCTCTTGACTATGGCTATTTTCAGTTCTTGTAACACAGTCAATGTAGCGTAATGGGAAACCAGTCTTTCTACTGCCTACATAAATAGCGTTTGAAAATGTATGCAAGTCTAGACAAACTCCAATAACCCTTACATTCTAACACAAATAAAATATTAGCACACGTTTGCATCGCATTATATCATCATTAAGTAACGTGGAGATCAACTTTCTGGCTGTTGTCCGAATATCTTTATTGAAATGTGAACCCCATTTAGCCAAACACAATATCTCCATTACATCTCATAGCATATGAATATTACGGTATACCAGTTTTAACCCTCTATAACACAATGTAACGTAACGTAACGTAACGCAAATCAACTTTCTACAGACCAAATATCGTTTTTAAATGAAAGTATGACTTAGTCCATCTTCATTACATCTATCACCATATAAAATATTGGCGTCTACCCCTTTTACCCTCTGTAACACAATGTAACGCAACGTAACGCAAATCAACTTTTTGCAGTCCAAAATGTCATTTTGAAACGGAAAGTGAGGAATTAGTCCATATTCATTACATCTCTCACCATATAAAATATTGGCCTCTACCCCTTTTAGCCCTCTGTAACACAATGTAACGCAACGTAACGTAACGCAAATCAACTTTTTGCAGTCCAAAATGTAATTTTGAAACGGAAAGTGAGGGTTAGCCCATCTCCATTACATCTCTTGCCATATAAATAATTGATGTCTACCCCTTTTAGCCCTCTGTAACACAATGTAACACAACGTAACGTAACGCAAATCAACTTTTTGCAGTCCAAAATGTCATTTTTAAATGAAAGTATGACTTAGCACATCTCTTACCATATAATATTAACCTCTACCAGTTTTAGCCCTCTAACACAATGTAACGTAACGCAAATCAACTTTTACAGCCCAAAATTACATTTTTAAATAAAGTAGGACTTAGTCCATCTCCATTACATCTCCTTCCATATGAATATTACGGTCTACCAGTTTTAGCCCTCTGTAACACAATGTAACGTAACGGGGAAAATCAACTTTGTCGGATGAGCAAATAACATTATTGAAAATGTCATCCATGTTTAGCCATTTCACCCAAACACAAGAAAAATATTCCCGCTTTTCTTGAGAAACTTATATGTGGAGATCATATCTCCAGAGTCCACACAATAAGCCACACATCACACATCTTCTGTTTTCAAATCGCAGCTCGCATCTAATTTAATGTTATTTTTTTTTTTGCAGAAACTACGTTTTTGAGAATATGCTCAATGTCGGCAATTACTATTCGTATCATCATCAATCTCCTTTCAGTCAACAAATTCACATTTCATATCGCGTGTGTAGATTAGAGAGAGAGAGATGGCAAACATAGCTTGCAGCTAGTCAAAACTTATCATAACAGATATGATTTCACAGAGTTTTCAACCTTTGCCAGTTTTTCAATGTTTTCTCTTCACTCGTGCTAAGTGAGTCAGAAAAAATGTGACATTTCATTTCACTATTAGCCATGCAATATGCTATTAGCTAGATAGTCAAAACATATAACAAGCATTATTTCACAGGAATTTTTTCTAGCAAATATGCTTCCTTTAAGCAGTTCAACACATCAATCACCAGCAGTCCTCGAAATTCCCTTTAGTCAATAATCATCCTTTACAGTATTTCTTGACTAAAATAGCACTCCAAAACATAAGTGGTCATTTTTATTCTCACTGTCACACTATAGTCAATAATTTGTTTCGCAGAGTGACAAGTTATGCATAGTGACGAGATTTCACGGTGTGCATAGTTTAAGAGAGTTCACACTGTATTAATTACGGTCATGGTTATCTTATGTTATGTTTATGAAGATCAACACTTCTTATTATTTTATCATTTTTCTTGCCCCACAGCTTTGCAGTCTTCTCATATTCTTTTTCAAATAAAGTTTGCTTATTGTTTTCCAGTAGATCGGCGTCACATTACATATATTAATCAATTTTCAAATTCAGTTCAGTTTCTTTCAATATCGCAGTTTTGTTGTCCCCCTGCCTGTATCTAGTTCAAGACCTCTTATTATCAATGTCATTAATACGGTTATCATCAACCATGTATTGGATGTCTCTGACATTCAGTTATCAACGTAGTATGTGTTTAATGAACGTGAGAATCACTTCATGTGCGCTCATTTTAGTTTAGTTTAAAGTTTTCCATCTTGAATTAATACTACTTTTGGATAGCTCAGAAATTCAGTTAACATCTCAGTAAGTGAAAATCTCTTCATGTGAGCTCATTTTTAGTTTAGGATAAGGTTTTTCCATCGTGAAATACTATTATCAGTAACCAGGTATTGGATGACACTACCATTCAGTTTACAACTCAGTAACTGTTTACTGAACATAGACATCCCTCCATGCGAGCTCATTTTTTAGTTTAAAGTTTCTCCATCGTAAAAAATAAAATATTACTATCACAAACCATGTATTGGGTGGGTCAGCCATCCAGTTTACAACTCAGTAACAGCTTACTTAACATAGATATCCCTCCATGTGACCTCATTTTTTAGTTTAAAGTTTCTCCATCGTAAATAAAAAATAAATATTACTATCACAATCCCTGTATTGGGCAGCTCCGGCATTCAGTTTACAACTCAGTAAGTGTTTACTGAATGCAAATTGCTACATGTGTGGTCATAAGGTTTCCCATCGTGAAATACTATTATCAGTAACCAGGTATTGGATGGCACTACCATTCAGTTTTACAACTCAGTAAGTGTTTTTACTGAACATTGTTAGCCATCCATGCGACCTCATTTTCTTAGTTTAAAGTTTCTACATCGTAAAAAATAAAATATTACTACCACCAGCCATGTATCGGGTAGCTCAACCATTCAGTTTACAGCTCAGTAACTGTTTACTGAACATAGACACCCCTCCATGCGAGCTCATTTTTTAGTTTAAAGTTTCTCCATCGTAAAAAATAAAATATTACTATCACAAACCATGTATTGGGTGGGTCAACCATCCAGTTTACTACTCAGTAACAGTTTACTGAACATAGATATCCCTCCATGTGACCTCATTTTTTAGTTTAAAGTTTCTCCATCGTAAATAAAAAATAAAATATTACTATCACAATCCCTGTATTGGGCAGCTCCGGCATTCAGTTTACAACTCAGTAAGTGTTTACTGAATGCAAATCGCTAATCATAAGGTTTTCCCATCGTGAAATACTATTATCAGTAATCAGGTATTGGTCACTACCATTCAGTTTTACAACTCAGTAAGTGTTTTTACTGAACATTGTTATCCATCCATGCGAGCTCATTTTTTTAGTTTAAAGTTTCTACATCGTAAAAAATAAAATATTACTACCACCAGCCATGTATCGGGTAGCTCAACCATTCAGTTTACAGCTCAGTAACTGTTTACTGAACATAGACACCCCTCCATGCGAGCTCATTTTTTAGTTTAAAGTTTCTCCATCGTAAAAAATAAAATATTACTATCACAAACCATGTATTGGGTGGGTCAACCATCCAGTTTACTACTCAGTAACAGTTTACTGAACAGATATCCCTCCATGTGACCTCATTTTTTAGTTTAAAGTTTCTCCATCGATCACAATCCCTGTATTGGGCAGCTCTGGCATTCAGTTTACAACTCAGTAAGTGTTTACTGAATGCAAATCGCTACATGTGTGGTCATAAGGTTTTCCCATCGTGTATTAATCAGGTATTGGATGGCACTACCATTCAGTTTTACAACTCAGTAAGTGTTTTTACTGAACATTGTTATCCATCCATGCGAGCTCATTTTTTTAGTTTAAAGTTTCTACATCGTAAAAAATAAAATATTAATACCACCAGCCATGTATCGGGTAGCTCAACCATTCAGTTTACAGCTCAGTAACTGTTTACTGAACATAGACATCCCTCCATGCGAGCTCATTTTTTAGTTTAAAGTTTCTCCATCGTAAAAAATAAAATATTACTATCTCAAACCATGTACTGGGTGGGTCAACCATCCAGTTTACAACTCAGTAACAGTTTACTGAACATAGATATCCCTCCATGTGACCTCATTTTTTAGTTTGAGTGTTCTGGGACTGCTGGCTTCATGTTAACCTATGACGTCGACGTGTATTGACAATATTATCTCAAAAACTGAAGATCTCTTTATTTTCCCCTCTGGACAAATCCCGTCTTTTGGGACTGCTCCAGTGATTTTCACCTAAGACGTCGATGTACTTCATCACTGTATCCCATACAGTGTAGAGAGGTTTCTTCATTTCTCTGTTCTCAGTCAGTGTTCTGGGACTACTGTCCTTGAGAGCATCTATGAGGCAGATGTACATATTTTCCACTTCGTCTCCGACTGAGTACAACGATCCTGGACGTGTCATTCCTAGTAGTCATCCAGCAGTCTCAGGAGACTATTAACTTCCGCTCTGGTTGGCACGTCCAGGATCGTTACCTAAGACATACCTAAGACGTCGACGTACATCATCTCCACTGTATCCCCTACAGTGTAGAGAGGTCTCTTTGTTCCTTTGTTCCCAGTCAGCGTTCCGGGACTACTGACCTTGGAGCATCTACGACGTCGACGTACATCATCTCCACTGTATCCCCTACAGTGTAGAAAGGTCTCTTTGTTCCTCTGTTCTCAGTCAGTGTTCCGGGACTGCTGTCCTTGGGAGCATCTACGACGTAGTTGTACATATTTTCATGTTGGTTTTCAACGGTGTAGAACGATCCTGGACGTGTCATACTGGCCAGAGATGAGGCACCTAACGCGTTTCCTTACAAGATAACAAACGAAATATCCTGTAGTAATTATAAAAATATTTTATGTACAATGTATTAACACTGTCTTTAAGCATTTGTTAATATCCAACATAGAGGAAAATTTAGTCAACACAGAACTGGGACGTGACGTCATCAGGGACGCTGAGAATATACGATAAAGTGATTATCAGGGAAAAGTGCTAAACCAGTACTTATGACAGGAGAGAAGGTAAGATAATACCACTGATGACAGGAGAGAAGATAAGATAAAATCAGTGATGACAAGGGAGACGGTAGGATAATACCGGGGATGACAGGAGAGAAGGTAACATAATACTGTACGAGAGTGACAGTACACAAGGTAATACCAGTGAAGAAAGGAGAGAAGGTATGATAATACCAGTTATGCCAGTTAAGTAAGTAAAATAATACCAGTGATGACATTAGAGAACGTAAGATAATATCAGTGATGACAGTTAAGTAGGTAAAATAATACCAGTGATGACATTAGAGAACGTAAGATAATATCAGTGATGACAGTAAAGTATGAAAGATGATATCATTGATGACAGAGGAGTAGGTAAGATAATGCCAGTGATGACATGGAAGAACGTAAGATAATACCAGAGATGCCCTAAAGTAGGTAAGATAATACCAGTGATGACAGTACAGTAGGTAAGATAATAACAGTGATAGCTGGAGAGAAGGTAAGATAATACCAGTGATATCAGGAAAGTAGGTAAGATAATACAAGTGATGACAGGAAAGTAGGCAATATAATACCAGTGATGAGAGGCGAAAAGGTAAGATAATACCAGAGATGACAGGAGAGAAGGTAAGATAATACCAGTGAAGAAAGAAGAGTAGGTAAGATAATACCAGTGAAGACAGAAAAGTAAGTTAATACCAGTGATGACATGAAAGAACGTAAGATAATAACAGTGATGACAGGAGTGAAGGTAAGATAATACCAGTAATGACATGAGGGAGGGTAAGATAATACCAGTG